>PVJX010000041.1:345239-431602 GCA_004027295.1 Dolichotis patagonum
TGGGTTTTCCTTTATAGGTGATCTGTTTCTTTTCTCTGATAGCTTTTAAAATTCTGTTCTTATGTTGAATTTCTGGAATCTTGATTATTATGTGTCTGGGTGCAGATTTATTTTGGTTATAGCTGGCTGGAGTTCTGTATGCCTCATATATCTGAATATCATTTCCTTTTCCTATACTTGGAAAGTTTTCTTTAATTATTTCTATAAATAACCTTTGTATTTCATTTGTGTTTACCCCTGCTTCTTCACTCACATTTTTTATTCTTTTTTAAAAATTTTATTTAAAGAGGAAAAAAAAAACAGAATATAGGGTAGCAACAATACAGAATTCCAAGGAAAAAAGGAAAAGAACAACAATAAAAAACTAAGAAATTATTACTTGACAAATTACATACTGACTTCTTGGAAATAGTTGTTCAAATTATAAAGTTAAAACATGTAAAGTAGACATTCAAACAGTGAGACTGTTAACAGTTGTGCTCCATGATCTGACAAAAACAGCAATATGGTCATCCACCTTATTCACTCAAATATACATTCAATTATATCAAAAGGGTAAAATTAAACACATCAAGACAGACCAAAGAGGATCAGAAGAAAGCAATGTAAGAGACATAAATTTCAAAGCTAGACAATTGGAGATATTCACTATCTATCGTATTGACTCTTGTTTTTTTCCAAATAGTTGTCCATATTGTCACATACAGGGAATTCACATGAAACAACATAGTATGGAATTGATCTGAGCAGGACGAGGAAGGCATTTCAGGTCTTCAAGACCAGACATTAGGGAAGCCAAGAATGGCTGTCATAGTGTCTCTCATTCTCTTCAAAACAGCTGTCCATACCTTCATGTATGTTGAACTTGAACAAAACAAAACAACCTAAAATCACTTTGAACAAAGAATGATAATTTTGCTAGATTACAAATCATGACATTATGGAATCAGCACTGGGTACTGTAGTGTCTCTTTTTCGTCAAAGTAGTTGTTCATTTCAACATGTATTGTATAGTTGGTTCTTGTAAACTGTTTATAAGCTCTACACATGCATGAGTCTCTAAATGTATATATATCCTTGCTGTATTAGAGGTAAAAACAAAACACTCCTCTGTTTTGAGTCCTGCTTCTTCATTCACATGCTTTACTCTTAAGTTATAGATCCCCTTGTTGTGTTCTAGCCTTTGTATTGTTACTGCCTACTCCCTTGTTATTTTTGAGAGAGCTTCCCTTTCATGATCACACATTGCAAGCCTGTGTTCAATTTTTGATAGTCTATCTTTGGTTTCTTTCAAGCAGTTTTGCCAGCTTTTTATGGAGTCTTTAGTTTCCTGATAATCTCTTTGAATCTGCTTCATGACTTCTAGCTTTTTTAATATATTCCTCACTGAACATTTCTCTCCTTCTGTGTTCCTCCATTCTTCTGTCTGTCTTCTTGAGAGGTGCCCATCCTTTCTTTTATTAATCTATTTATCTCTTTTTTAATTTGAATTAATATTTCAGTTTTGATCTTGTTTACGAGGTCCTGAATATATCTCTTTATGTCCGCTGAAGCTGTGTTTGATGTTGCATGTTTGCTGCCCTCAATCTCTTTTGTATTTACCTCTCTTGGATCAATATTCTCAGGTTTGGGGGCTGGAAGTTTTTTCTTATTTCTCTCTCTCGTCATGTTTTTGGTTCCTTCCATACAAGTGTATAGTGTAATTCCCAGCCCCCGTTCTTGTTGGTTAAGGTTCTTCTGGAGCACGCAGGCTAGGGGCTTCTGCCCTCTCCAGTCCGCTATCAGAGATTGAAGTTCAAGCAAAGTCAGTGTGCACTGGCTCCTCCCCTCCAGGCCAGTCAACCTGTGCAGGCCTTCACTGTGTCATGTGCACCGTGCTCAGGGAATTAATTTATAGTGACCCACTGGGTCCCGGCCAGGGGCGCAATCCAGTCCAAGCAGATCCCACCAATCTGCTCGGCGAGGGGAGCAACCAACTGAAGCCACTTCCTTATGGAGTTAGGGCTGTCCTGCCCAAATCCAACATGTCTTCCAGTAGTTGCCCTTTTCCCATGGGAGGGTCCCATTCGCATCACTCACCACGTGTTGATGCCGGCCCCTGAGAACTGCTGGGCTCCTCGACCTCAGCATGGCTGCGGCTAATTCACGGTGCTTCTGGGTGGGTCACTTGCAGGGTTGGTTCCAGGTGAGTCATGCACAGGGTGGTTCAGCTCCATGCTTGGGGCCGCTCAACCCAATCGCATTGGCGTGGTTTGGTCGGTCAGGTCAATCTCAGGCAGGAATTCAGGCAGCTCCATGAAAGCGCTATGCTCATCAATCTTAACTTCTCTAATGGTAGCCCCGGGACCTCATATTCGAGCAGTTTTTTTTCACTTTAGTTTTTTCCTGGGTTGAGAGACACCATCTCCCTCTGTTTGGGTCTCTCCAGGGTGTTCTACTCTGGCATTTGAGCTGTCTCTCTCAGAGAGGATCCCTATCCTGCTACCTACTGTTCTGCCATCTTTGGAAACCCTCCCTTACATTGCTTTTCTTGTTTCTGAGACAAAATACCTGATACCCAAAGCTGATGGAGGGAAGGTTTATTTAGCTCACAGTTTGTAGAAGTCTTAGTCCATAATTAGCTGGCTCAGTGCAGGATGGCACATGAGAGAGGGCAACAGTTCATGGTGGTGAAAGACAGAAAAAGTAACAAGCCAGAGGAGGCACATTTTTTATTCTTAAGTTATAGATCCTCTTGTCATCTTCTAGTCTTTGTATTGTTACTTCCTGGTTCCTTGTTATTTTTAAGAGATCTTTCCTTCTATGATTGTAAGTTGCAAACCTGTCTTCAAGGTTTGATAGTTTATGTTCAGTCTCTTTCAAGCAGCTTTGCCAGGTTCCAATGGAGTTTCTAATTTCCTGGTAATCTCTTTGAATTTGTTTCATGTATTCTAAATTTTTTTTAGATTCTCATTGAAGGTTTCCCTCCTTTTTTATGCTTCTCTGTTCTTCCATCTGTGTCTTCTTGAGAGGTGCTTAGCATTTCCTTTATTGTTTCTTATATCTTCCTTTACTTGTATTAATATTTTTGTTTTAAGTTCTTTTATAATTTCATGAAGACATGTCTTTATGTCAGATGCTGTTTCTTCAGAAACTGCAGGTATTTAACTCCTGATTGCTTCTGTGTTTACCTCTTCTGGGCCAGTACTGCTTGGGTTGGAGGCTGGAGACTGCCTTTTGTTTCTTCCTATTGTCATGTTTCTGGTTTCTTCCAGACAAGTGGGTAGTGGGGTCCCTGACACTTCTGTATTGGTTATAATTACTCTGAAGCATGCTGGCTAGGGATTGCTGCCCTCCCCAATCTTCTGGTGACCTCTGGAGTACAAGCTGGGGCAAGGCAGGCTGCCCCTCCCTTCTGATCTGGTCAACCACTGGGAGTCTTCACTGCGGTAGTGTGTGCCACGCGGTCGGCGCCAGTTAGGGATAGCCTTGGCCTTGGCTATTGGATCATGCACAAGGGTGGGATTCAGTCCAAGCAATTCTCACAAATCTGCTCTGCACTAGGAGTGGTTGAATGAAGCCGGCTGCAGCTCTGGTTCTGGCCTTATCCTGCCCAATTCCAAAATGGCACCTGGCCAATTGCCCAAGCCCGTGGGAGGACTGAGTCCCCCTCACTCACTGTGAGCTGGTGCAGTTCTCCAGTCTGTCGCTCCCTTCTGCAACTGCATCCTCCCACCAAGGCCCTCAGGCTTGCCAAGCCCCAACTTCACCATGACTGTCTGCCTTTGGATTCTAGTGGCATTTTCCATACAGTGGGACTGGCTCCGGTGAGAGCACATCTGGCTACCACCTTCTGTCCAAGCTTTTTTCTTGCTTTCTTTTTCTTTCTTTTCTTTTCTTTCTTTTTTTTTTTTTTTACTTTAGTTTCTTCCTGGGTTGAGAGGATCCATCTCCTTCTGTCTGGTCTTCTCCAGATTGTGATATTCCAGCATCTGGACTGTTTCTCTCAGAGAGGCTCTTTACTTTTCTGCTTATTGATCTGCCATCTTCCTAGCTCCCTGGTAATCAGTATTTAGAAGCGCCTTATTTCATAATTTTTGTGCATAAGTGGGCAAAACTTCGTTAAGGTGTCTGGACATAAAGCAGGACCTATTTTATTGTAAGACTCTTTACATGCTGGTCCCAACCTGTTTCTCCAGCTTGTTACTCCCTGTGATGTATTCCTGTAACAAGGCTTCTCACACGATACAAGGGACCAGTTGCTTCCATTTCTAGTGTGTCAAGGCTGCCTTGGTGTTCTTACTGTACATGGCTACTGTGCAACTTGGGCACTGTGCAACTTCCCACAAGCTCTGCATGGCCTTATTCAAAAGGAAGAATCCACTGGTTCATGCAATGCCAGGCTGCTAATGTTTCTCAGTTCTTTTATTTATAGGGTCACAGGAGGTGACACCCAATTCAGACTCCACTGGCCATGGTTTAAGTAATGCAGCCTTAGGGTTCTATCTTCAATAGATTCTCACTATGTTTGGGACAAATCTTAGACGATATTGGTTTGGCACTTTGATCTGAGTGGATCCCTCAGCCTGGGTACCCTATTACTCTACCTTTGTCTGATTTAGCCTTACTCATCTTTGAAACCTCACCTCATTTTTTAAAATTGAGGAATAATTCACATAAAAGAAAATTCATCATTAAATGTAGTGGGTTTTAGTGCATCTACATTTTTGAGCAGCTATCACCACTATCTAATTCTCACACATTTCTCTCAGCCTTGAATGAAGCCTGTGCTCATCAGTGTCACTTCCTTTTGCCTCTTGCTGGTTGGCTCTGGTAATTCCTACTTTCAGCCTTTATGGACTTCCTCATTTCTGGAGTGCTCCTATCAGTAGAATCATATGATACCTAGTCTTTTGTGACATAGCATGGTATTTTCAGAGTTTATGTATATTGTGGCCTATATCAGTTCTTTGTTCCATTTATGGATGAATAACGTTCCGTTGCATGGAGACACTATCCTTTGTTTATGCATCAATTGATAAACATTTCAGTTATTTCCACTTTTTGGTTTCTAAGAATAACACTGCTAGGGCCAGGGAGTTAGCTCAGTGGCCCAAGTGTTTGCCTGGCAAGCATGAGGTCGTGAGTTCGATCCCTGGTACCAAAAAAAAAAAAAAAAAAAGACTGACACTGTTAGTAACATGTAATAGTTTTTATTATTTTTATTTTATTTTATTTTATTTTATTTTATTTTATTTTATACCACGGATTGAACTCACAACCTTGTGCTTACCAGGCAAACATGTAATAGTTTTTATTTTAACTGAGCAAAGAACATTTAATACAGGCCTTATAATATTTTCTTTGTATTTTTCTTAATTCCTAGAAATGGTTCCTGAAAGAGTGAATATTTAATAAAATGAAAATATTTTAGGCTATTATCATTTGTTTCTTTGTACTGAATTTTTATTTTTTATTTTAAAGCAAAAAGAAAAATGAATATAAAATCAGAGTTTCACATCAGACTAACAAGAGAGTAATACATTGCATATCATCATCTTCATAGAAGTTACTCAGAATACAAGATATAGGCATGAAATAACACTTTCCAATGAACTAAGAGAAACTAGCTGTATAACTATCTTAACTATCTTGCGTGCATGTGTATCCTTTTCTTTCCTTTCCCCTTTCCTTCAACAGTTAAGAATATTTCTTTAGAATTATTATTCTTTTAAAAATACCTGCAGTAGCTTTGTTGTGGATGTGTTTTTCTTTCAGCATTCTATTATTTGGTCCTCTGTGGTTAACTTTCTGAGGATTTGCCAAGCCATTTTCTAATGTGGCTGTACAATTTTACATGCCTACAAGTAATGTGTGAAGCGTCCAATTTCTTTATATTCCTGCCAACATTTTTTATTTCTGTTTTTTTCCTCAAAAAAATTATAGCCTGCCTAGTGTGCAATATATAAATATATATATATATATATATATATATATATATATATATATATCTGTGAACTCAATTTTCTCCTCCCAGAATGAATCAATCTTGTTTTCCTCTCTACTATCAGAAGAATATATGGTATAGTAAAATTGTTAGAGTAGCTGATGGGGAGGGGGCTTTATGATATGCTAGATACTGTGCTAAGTGCTTTAAATGTGTGAGTCATCAAATCCTCATGTCTTTGGGGGAGGCTGTTCTTACCATCTCCATTTTATAGAAGAGGGCATGGGTAGAAAGTATATAGCCCAAAATTATGAGTTTACAGGAAGGACAGTTGTGATTTCAACCTCTGGGCATATCTGATCCCAAAGGTAATGCTCTTAAGTCTCAAGTTTTCAATAACTGGGAGCTAGTAATATTGAAATCTCTATAGCATACTCATGTTGTGGCTCAGTGGTAAGATGTTTCCTGCCTAGCATGGGCAATGGCCTGGGTTCAATGCCCAGCACTGAAAAATCACCCAAATGCAACACTGGATCCAAATTTGAATGAAGGAACTTATAACATATTTTTATAAAAACAAGTTGATAGTGTCCTGTTAGAACTGGCAGTGATTCATTCCTGAAGATTTGATGGAATTTTATCCTTAAGTTTACTCAAGAATGTTTCTATGAAGTACTGTTGATAGCTCTCATTATTCTATTCAGATGTCTTATATCTAAGTCTTAATAAATTGTACTACTTCTAAAGCTTATGTCACACCCAGCGTTTAAAACCCTGTGAAGTGTCATTTGTTTATTTCCAAACATCCACCAGTCTTATCTTACAGATGAATACACTTGTTGATTCCACCTTTGAATTTAGTCTTGAAGAAGACTATTTGGAATTCACTTGATGCCTATTTATTAACATCTCTTCTGAAATTGATATGTGCAAGAAAGGTACTTTTTTTCTCTACTGATTTCCTCTTTCCCTCTGAGAAATGAGACAATTCAAGACACTACCACTAGGGAAATTGATGCCATCTTCTGTTTTTGCAGTTCTTTTTTGTAACACATAATTTTGAGTTAACCTAATTACTAGGTGGGCATGGTGGTACATGACTGTAATTCCAGCATTCAGGGAGGCTGAGGCAGAAAGATCGTAAGTTTGAGCGCAGCCTGGGCAATTTAGGAACTTGGTGAGAGAGTGTCTCAAAAAAAAAAGTGAGGGATGCAGTTCAATGCAAGGCCTTACATTCAAATTCTAGCACTAGAAAACAAATAAAAAAGCTAATTATCATATTACTGGGCATCTTCTGGTATGTGTGCATAGACTTTGCTACATTTTAGAGGTATTTCTTTGGCACATTTCTCAATTTCTCCTATCTCCATTGCCATATCTTTGGCATGGGTATAACAAACTGGTTATTTATATCCTGATATATCCTTATATTATTAAAATGATAGTTGTAAAATATGTGTATAGATATATATGTGGTTGTGTTCAAACTAGTAAAAAACAGAAGTAACAAAAATAAATCTTGCAGTAAAAGAACTGTTTAAATTATTTGATGGTGAAATTCTCCCTGTCCAAAGTTTTTAAAGCAACACTTCTATAAATAACACAAGAGTCTATGGAGTGCCACCCTCCCCCCTAGTTCTGTAATTCTCAGAAGGAGTTAATCACTTCCTTCTCCTTCCTGCGGAGGCCATAGTGTGTCAAGGCATTGAGGATGTTGTGTTGCAATTTATTTATTTACACATCTGCTTCTCTCTGAGGATAAGGCTCCTGTATTATTTGTTTCACTAACATGATGCCTAAAACCTAAAAGGTGCCCAATTAATGCTATTGATTTGAGTATCTGTCACTGTCATTGTGGACATGTGCACATGGCTGCAAGCCCAGGTGAGGGTACTAATGCATATAGCTCTGAAACAGGGAAGAAGAAAACCCAGCTTGTCACCTCTCAGGCAGGGTGAGAACCCAACATACTTAAAAATTTTGTTAAAGGGCCTCGTATGCGTTACTGTGAGCTGCAGACTGTGAATTCTCACCAAATACATCAGAAAACTCAATTTACTTGAATGTTTTTGTGTTAGTATGGCTTCAAAAGAGATACTAATATGCCATGCTGGTGGCTACACTTTTATAAAATTCTTTTTATTCCCAAATACTGTGTTTGGTTGTTGGGCTTTGAGCAGCAACAGACTGTTTTTTCTGATCTGGGACAAAGCTAGGAAGAAACTGTTGGGGTCATTCTGCCTTTGCCTCCATGCCCAGTTTCTTTTACCATGTGTGCTCTCCATCAGATCGTGTTCTATTCTTGTCCCACCAAGCTCTGCCTGTTCCTCAATTCATTTCTGTGTTTGCACCAAAAAATGTGTTAAGGCCTGGGGATGTAGCTCAGTGTTAGGGTGCTTACCTAGCATGTACAAGGCCCTAGGTTCAACCCTCCCTATAGAAAAACAAAACAAAGCCATGGTGGGTTTTGGGAGAGTATAATAAGAATCCAATTTGCACTTCCCATGAGTTGCACAAACCATATGGGGCCCAGGAAGAGACAAGCCAGTTCACCCTTCCTATGAGTCAGCAGAAGATGTGCTGGGTCTGGGAGAAGTATAAGAAGAAGCCAATTCACCCTTCCCATGAGTCCCACAAACTAGGTGGGGCCCAGGAAGAGAGACAAACCACGCCTCCCTCCACCTCCCCCCATAAACAACCAACTGATTCACAGGACAGGCTGAGCTGATGCAACTGAGGTACAAAAACAACATACTGCTTGTATTGTTTGATTGACCTTGCAGGCCTAAGGCTGGTAGTTTGAGCATCTGTTAGGAGGGTAACAGTACTCAATATAGCAAATATGGGGGACTTCCTTATGTCTTGTTTTTGAATATTGTTTTCACTGCTTTGCTTTGTTCTAATTTATTATTTTGTTTTATTCAATGTTCTGTTTTGATTGGTTTTATTCTGTTCTGTTTTATTTGATTTTACTATGCCTGATGGTATGGACAACTATTTTGAAGATAGCAAGATATATTATGGTAGCTATTGTTGATTTCCTATTATCCTATTTTTGAAGTTCTACATCATTTTCATTGTTTTGTTTTGATTGGCTTTATTCTGTTTTATTTTGTTAAGTTTTAGTCTCTTTAAAAAAAAGCCTCCAAAAAAATTTAGGCTGCCTTTCTCCTTTTCATTATGAATACAAACTGTACCAATTAAATTCATATATATATATATATATATATATATATATATATATAGAGAGAGAGAGAGAGAGAGAGAGAGAGAATAAGAAAGAGAGAGAGAGCAAATTTACAAGATAAACTTATTGGAGATGGTGTCATGTACAATGAGAGTCTGGGTTCTTCCTGTCCTGTTTAAAGAATTGGATGGGACAGTTAATAAATCTGAAAATGCAGCATTTATTTAAAGTAAAAGAAGAAGAAAAAGAAGTGAAGTGCCAAAAGAAGTGAGAAAAGTGAAGACACATCCTGCAACAGGATGGGGCCACTGCAGGAACAAGAGGGCAGCGGTGGCTGTGAAGTCGATAGTCTGTCTTTTATACCCTCTTCTGACACCTGATCCAGGCCATGATTGACAGCTCTCCATGAGGGACAGGTCTTATCCAGCCTGCCTGTTGTACCCTAATCTACCTCAGGCTTACAATGGCTGCCTGCAGAGTCAGAGGCAGAGAATGCAACAGGACCGTCTGTGTCCAAAGGATCTAGTCAAAAGTTGAAGACTTGGAGCTCAGGGCAGAGTCCTGTGTGAGCTCCTATCAGGAAGCTGAAGCATCTGCCCTGGAAGACGGAAGAGTGCACAGGAAGCCTGGAGACAGATGTCCAAGGTGATGGTGCAGACTGGAGCCCCTCTGAAGAAGCAAAAGTGAGACTTCTTCCTCTTTTTATTCCATCCAGGAAACTCACCTATTGGTTGGTGCCACCGCCACCTAGGGTGGGTCTTCCATCTTCAGTCAGTCACCCACACACATGCAACTGTGCTGTGATAAACCAGCTGGGATTAATTATCCAAGTGACACCACAGTTCACTACCATACCAACTATGCATGTCCGCCTGGACTAATACCACGTCTGCATGGACTGATGCCAACTCCCCATGAAGAAAAACATTTCACAGAGGAAACTGATCTTCCTCTGGGCACACAGGAAGGTCAAAGATGAACCCATATAATCCAGACTTCCTGACCCATATTTCTCACTAAAAACCATTGTCATTGGGTTTTAACTTTTCACTGTATTTTTGTTACATTGTTAACAGTTAGGCATTAATGTCTCTCCCTTTGCAAAACCAGAGTTTAATATAAAGAGAAGCACGAAGTTCTTCTTCTTTATTTTTTTTAACATTAAGGAAATGGAAATTGTGATGAAAGCTGTGAAGGATCTTCAAGTCCCTTTCGGGATTTGCCCAGAGCGTAGGTTAAGTACACAGGAAGGGTGGCTTCCTACCTCCTGCGGGTGGACCCAGTCTATCTGAGAAGGCCACACTCTGGCCATCCCAGAAACCCACACAGGTGATGATTTCATCCTCTGAGCAAGTGAGGTCAGTACTGAGAGGGCAGACATCCCCCACGGAGCCAGCAGGATGTGGGGAGGGTGATTCAGCAGGTAACGGCCGTTCCTCTTGGCCACCCTGCAGAACCGCCCAGGTGGCTCACCCTCTGGGGCGTGTATCCGTGGAGAGAGGCCACACTCCTAGCTGCCCATCCTATCTTCCTCTACAAGAATTTTCTGCCATGTACTTCACGAGGAAAAAAAATCACATAAATCAGAAAATTCTGCACAAATTGAGTGCGTGCTTTGTGGCTTCCTTTTCTTTTAACATAAAAAGGAATAATAACGGGCACATGCCAGCTTTATTTTGGGTACTTTATTTCAGTAGAGGAAGTGCATGTCCAGGATCCCCGATACTGTATGTCTGGGGCCTGAGGAGGTCTCAAAGACAAGTTGTGAATTGTGCTTGTTGGAAAAGAAAGAGAAGGAAGAAGAAAGGAAGAGAAAGGAGATGGAAGAACAAAATTTCAGAGAAATGTCTTCTTGGACTTCTTTATTCCAGTCAGAGATTAATAAGCATTTAAGTGTGATATGTTAATTGAAACTATAAATATAACTACAGAGTGCATTGACAAATATATACACACTTCAGGGAAAGAAAAATAGTATCATGTTTTTTCAACAGATGGTGTTACCCTCACACTGGGGACTCTAGAACATGTTGTGTATCACAGAAAATCCACTATACTGTTGGTCTTATATAAGAAACTGGCAATGCATTTGCAGCAATCTGAATGACCAAGGTTACCTAAGCAGAAGTTTGCTGTACTAATAAAAGTCTAGAAGATAATGGTCACCACGTTGAGCCCCTCTTGTAACTGTAGAGGCCAAAGGTAATTTGTATTAACCTCGATGTCTCAATAAATTTAGTATTAAAATATTTATACAAGTTTTTCTTTTCCTGATGTATACTTTTTTTTGGTACTCTCTGTATTGATATCTGAAACGTATAATAAGTAAAAATTAATGTGAATGGATCAATTTCTCTTTTCTTACAACTTGGCACTTGGATCATAAAAGTTGAAATGCTGTTCCCCTGAAGCATGCTTTGAAGTGTTCTTTTCTCAGAGAATTTTTTAGAAAAAAATTAACATGCAAATTATATGGATAAATACCCCTCCTTCCTTCATAGTAGCCTGTGAAAAGTCAGACCACAGAGGCACAAAGACTGTCTCATTACTTTTAATCTTTGGGGAAATCAGCATTATTAACTGCTTAGTGTTTACTTGTGTATAAAAACTTAAAAAAAAATCTACAGCTCAAAACAGCCCTGCCAGATAATACTTCCCTGCACATACCAGCGTGCAGTTTGCGCTTTGCTATGGAGACAGCCTGGCAATTAATGACACAGCCTGGGAAGGACAAAGAGAGGGAAAGGGGTTTCCTCAAATGTCAGAGGATCCCCCCTGCTGCCTCATTCCCAACAACTTGTCAGGGGCTCTTCTCTTCTGTGGAACTGGAATTTCCCACAGGTAAACTGGTTATTTGGCCCTTGGTCAGGGATCCTGCTTTTCTGAAGCCCTCAGTATAACCTGAAATCAAATGGGGTTTAGGGGTAAATATAAAATATGAAAATATTCCCCATATGATTCATGTGTTTAATGGAGTGGGGTTTGGGGGAAGTGATTCGATCATGGAGTGCTAACTTTATAAGCAGATTAATCCATTGATGAGTTCATAGCTGAAAGTGCAGTAAGGAGGTAGGGCTCTGCTGGAGGAAGCAGGTTGCTGGGAGTGTGTCAACTTTAAAGGGGATATCTCTTCCCCTCTTTCTGGTTTTTCTCCTTCTCTCTGCTTCCTGGCCGCCATTAAGCGAGCAGTTTTACACCATATCCTTCTGCCATGTTGTTTCTGCTTTGGAGCCAACCAACCATAGGCTGAAATCTTTGAGTCTGTGCCTCAAAATAAACTGTTCCTCCTTTAAGTTATAGGTGCTAGGTATTTTGTTCTAGCAACAGAAAACTAACACAGGCTATCATCTGACATTAGTTACTTCATGGAGACGATCTGAACCAGCATTAGGCACTGGTGAGAAAGGTGAGGCTCGGCATTTCCAGAGATTCTTGCAGCTCAAGTTGACCTCCCTCTACTCTAACGGTGAGTAATGGAAAGAGCACATCAAAAGTTCTTCTACACAAGGGTTTGCTCTGGGTTGAACTGCATCACCCAAAAAATATATATTTAAGTTCTAACCTTTTGTTATTTTGGAATGTTATATTGTTTGGAAATAAGATTGTTTCAGAGGTAATGAAGTTAAAATGATATCATTTAGAATGGGTCTAAGACAATGGGTACCATTTAGTATCCTTACCAAAGGGGGGATTTGAGCACTCTGACAGTGTACCCAGGAAAGGAGGAGGGAGATGATGTTCATGTGATTGGAGCAATCTATCTATAAGCCCAAGAGTCCCAAAGATGATTGGCAAGCACCAGATGCCACAAGAGACAAGAAAAGATTCCCTCCAAAAGCAGAGATGACCCAGTCTTGTCAATGACTTGATTTTGGAATTTTAGGATCTAGTACTGCAAGGTAACACATTTTCATTATTGTAAGACACCTGGTTTCTGGCTCTTTGTTACAGCAGCCTGAAGAAACCAATACAGCTGAGTTTGTGTGGGTTGATAAAGAGCGGAGTTTGGGCCAAGGATGGTGGCACACAGTTGTAATCCCAGCATCCTCAAGGCTGAGTCAGGAGGATCACTGGAAGCTGAGAGTTTGAGGTCAGCCTAGGCTGCATAGTGAGTTCAAGGCCAGTCTGAACTACGTAGTGAGATCGTGTCTCAAAAAACCAAACCTGGGCTGGGGATTTAGCTCAGTGGCATAAGCGCCTGCCTGGTAAGCGCGAGGTCATGAGTTCGATCCCCAGTACCAAAAACAAAAAACAAAAAACAAAAAAAACCCAAACCAAACAAAATAAACAACAACAAAAATAAAGAGTAGAGTATGTTTGCATGTGTGTGTGTGTGTGTGTGTGTGTGTGTGTTTGTGTTGTGTTGTTGTAAGAAAGCAACTTACAAGCTGGGCAGGCAAAACACTGGCTCCTAGGAAACCAAGCATTCTGTTTGTCAGAAAGTACTTAAACTCATTACCAGGTTCCAACTCTCCTTTTTTACTCCCCTTTCACTCTTCTTTCTCCTCTTCCCTTGCTGCAACTTGCCCTCCCAAATTTGCAAACCCTCCTTCACTTTGTCTTTCCAGCTCTGCATTGGCTCCTTTATAAGAAGCATTTTATGCTGGTGTTTACTTAGAAATGTTAGTGCTACAAAATCTGGTGTGGTTGAAGAGGCATCTGATTGAGAGAGACCAAGGTCTCCTGCTCTTGAGAGATTTCAGACCTTGGTGGCACCAGTGAAAGGAAGCCACGCAAGGTAAACTTTTTCTTCCCTCCAGTTTGTGTATCCTCCTTGTGAAACTGGTATAATAGATGCTGTATAAGAACTCTGCTGAATTCTGCCTTCTGGAATCTTTGAGGCGCCTGACATACCCTCGCCCTCTGTGTGTTAAAGGCCAGAAAGGCCTCCCTCTGTGCGCTCCATCCCAACTTTCCACCAAATCTGGGTTTGGGCAGCTTGGTTTGAATAGAGGATTGTTCAGCTGTAGCCAGTGGCCAGCGGAGCTGCCAGTTCCAACACTTAAAAAATACAGTACTGCTTTTAGAGTAGAGTAAAAGGCACTAAAGCAAGGGTGCAAAGGCTCCTTTTCTAACACACTCCCCATCTGTCCAGGCTCTCCTTAGAGGGTCAGTGCTTCCTGAAGGTAGAGGGACAGTCTCGCAAGCTCCACTACCAATCGAGGAAAAGGGGAAGGAGGTTGCTGCATGCCTGGGCTCTTGAACAGACCAATGACAAGCGGAGTCAGTGATACAGTTGTTCCTTCTCTACATGCACATCTGTCTCTACATTATATTACAGAGTAACACAGTCTCAATGCATCCCACAGACATCTGGTATGTGCTTCAAGTTGAGTGCTATGGAAGAGATTGCTTCTCTGAGATCACAGAATGAATGTTCCATGCTTCAAGAAATGTGTAGAAATTGTATACATATATCTCTTTACTGAGGTGAACTGTAATTACATAGTTAGAGATTCATATTTTAATTATTGCAAAGAAACACATTAACAAACTATTATTAAAATATTTTTCACATTGAGTCAAATAAGAAAACTTAGTATTTTCTGTATTTGCAATGAAATAATTTCATTGTTTGCTGCAGCAGGAACATTTTTAAACAAGACATTGAAATCATTCAGCTGCTTGAGTGACTGAACTATTACCTTTGCTAGAATAAAACCTTTGCTAGAAAGTCAAATTACTCCTATTGGTCAGCTTCAAAATTCTGCAGGCATCCACAAAGAAAATGCAGATTAAAAAAATAATAACCACTTTTCTTTGGCTGGTAATTGCTAGTGAGTGGAATAGGATGATCTCTGACCATTCTCTGGTAATTCTGAAAATTTGTTTCATTTGAAAAAAACAAGAGAAATGTAAGGCATGTCTATGATGTGCTGAAGTAGGGGTCCTTATATAAGCAAAACCTACTTCTGCTGGTCCCCATAATATCTGTCCTACTTGAACTGCGTAAACACACAGGAATGCTTTTCTATCACACTTTAGAAGAAAAGAAACAGAATATAAATGTGATAACCAACTTTCTAGATGAACCCTATTGGGGATAAATGTAACATTCTTATAAGAAAGCATGTCATGAATAGGTCTTGAAAAGGCAAAATTATAAGATCACAAGGACACTCCCTTGAAAAAGTGTATTTTCTTATTGTTTTAAGTATTTTGTAGGGCAGGAAGATGGAGAATAATATTCAGTGCATCTGCAAAGGAAACAGCCCTCAAAACTGCCTTATTTGGTGCTTTAGTTTGAAAGGCCACCTGTCTCATTTACTAAATAAGCAGGGTTTTTTCATCTCTTCTTACAAGATCAAGGCTTGCTCCCTTTAGAAACGAATCAGAGACATTATATTTGCCACATAAATTACTAATGGAGGTAAGTAACTTATCTTTTTCTTATTTTATCATACAAGATAGGGCAATGACCACATGTAAGATCTAATTCTCAATGCTTTGTTGATCATCTCTAAAGGCTGACCATGTTTTTACTCAAAAACAACAACAATGCTATGTTCTCAGATTCTCAAAATGAGTAGACCACATGGCTTAATCAAATCTATAGTAGGAAGTCTAGAGCTGAACAATGCATTGGCTGGTATGTTTTGACTTCACTGTTTCCATGGTAATATGCACGAACAAATTAAGAAAAATATGCACAATTTGTCTTAAGAGTAGGAATTTGCCAAGTCTTATTTAGTCTAATTAGTTTTAAAATTAATGATATTTCAAGTGATTAAAATGTTTTCCCAGGAATTCTTATGCAAAAGTCTGTTTTATTTACTGACTTAGGTATAACAAATATGCACATTTTCAGAGTCAACCAGTTGTGGAGTGAGAATTACTAAGTTGTGTAAATTAAAATGATAAGCATTTCAGGGAAGGTGGTAATAGTAGGAAATCAAAACAACTGCATAAAATGTACAACTTCTTGTGTAGATTATTTAACCTCTCTGAACTCCATTTCTTAAAGGCATGTAAATACACATTTAAATCAGACATCTGATTTTAGGCAAATCATACTGATTTGCACAGGCCATGTATCTAGCAGTAAACTGGAGCATGGCAAAGGCAAGGCTATGGAGATCCTGGGGTGTGGAAGTGACACACCACACCAAAGTCCAAGGATTCTCAATTCACGTTCAGTCTGGAGTATCTAGAGACTGTTTTCGTCTATTAAAGGCTAAGGAAAGGTATCTGATACTTCCCATTGGCCTAGGTTAAAGAGAGCACAGTGCATCAAGAACCAAGCTGTTGCTCTACAGGCTAAAACCCAGTCCTGGCAGGAGTCGTATTAGGTGTGACTGTTTTTGCTCTGTAAGATTAATATTAAGGATCGCTGGGTGAAGTGGTACACACTGTAGTCCCAGCATTGAGGCAGGAGGTTCACCATGAGTTCAAGACCAGTCTGAAACACACGGTGAGCTCAGTGCCAGCCTAAATTATATGGTGAGATCCTGCCTCAAAAAAATTTAATATTAAGGATAGCTAGATTTATGGAAAAGAGGTTTGGTGGTGAGTAAAAAAATTGAAAAGTGAAAAACCTGAACTTTGAACACCCACACTCCAAGTGCCAGAGATCTGTCTCAGAGCACAGGAAGCAAATGTTCCTGCCCTGGCCTGGGCAACCGCTGCACCTTCCTGAGAAAAACACAAGGCAGGCCTGTGGGATGGAGAAGGAGAGAGAGAGAGAGAGAGAATCTTAGAGGGGAGAAGGTCTTGTGTTCTGGCTTGTAATTATGACTGCAGGTCTCATGCAGTCATAGCTGGGGCTTTCCGGAGGTGGCCGGATCTACGGCGTGGTGCCGGGATTAAGTGTGTGGTGCTGGGATTAAGGGTGCCCCATCAGCTATGGGTGGCACCATCCAAAAGGCAGGTAGCTTGGATGAAACATAAGGCTGGGTTGGTTGCTGCTGCTTGCCACTTCACTGCTTTGCTGCCTTCTACCTGCCCTGGTTTGCTATGGACTGATCCTCCTCTGCGATGCCCCTCTCCCATGCCATGATGCCTTGGAACCAGTGAACTATGGACGGAAGTTCTACAAACTGTGAGCCAAGATAAACATTTCCTCCTTTAACTTTGGGTGTTGGGTGTTTCGATATTTTGTCTTAGCACTGGAAAAGTAACTAAGACATCATAGTTTATTAGTGAGGGAGCCTGCAGATTCTGCTCAAGAACAAGCTGGGTTTTTTTTATTGTTTTTCTCTCTCTCTCTCTCTGTTCTGCTTACTAATCACATTTTATAGTATATTATCATCATACCCAGATAATACAATTTCCTAAGGTTCTAAATTATGAGACAATATTGTTAAAGATACACAGCTCCTAGGAGATGGAGTGATAACCTTAGTCTAAAACCTATACAAAAAGCAAGCAAACTAGCCAAGCTATACTTGACAGCATTCCCCCTTAACCTGAAACTGAAAATACTCTTTGTTGCCTTGGGCATGGTGGTTATCCAGCATGGTAAAGAGAATCAAGATGTGTTACATACAAGGATCAACTCTTCATGACAAATTATGTAATGCAAACATGCTAACAAAAATTTATAAATTAGACTTCATAAAAGTGAGAAACTCTTCTCATTGAAAGACACTTAAGAAAATGAAAAGGCAATCCACAGACTAGGAGGAGAAATTTAAATTTGTATGTCTGACAAGATGCAGAAAGAATTTGTGCAACCTAATAATAAAAATACAAAATGTTTTTTAAATAGGTAAAAGATAGGAACCAATGTATATAAATTATACCTTAAAAATCTATAAACAGAAGAAAAACATGTATAAATATAGAGTACTCTGTTCTAGTTTGTGATATGCATGATGAAGTATATGGGGTAAGGTATATTGATGTGTGAAACTTACTTCAAAATATATCAAGAAAGCAAGATGGATGAATTGAGGAATATATATAATTATATATAAAATGTATATATAATTATATATATATAATGTTAAAATAAAATTAGCAAAGTGCTGCTTACAGAATTTAAATGGTGAATATTGTAATAAAAAGTTATCTATTATATTTTCTTTCTTTCTTTTTTTTTGGTGTATACTTAAATATTTCATAACAAAATGTTGAGCAAAACCAATATTCACCTACTCTATAAAAGCAGTTCAACTGCCAGATTTTTGCCCAGAAGAAACTATGTCCACACAGGCATATATAGAAATGTTTACAGAGCATTACTTACAGAGTTCTAAACTAAAAACATGCCCATCAACAGGAGAATGGTCATACAAATTATGGCATCTTTATAAATAAGAGAACTATGATATATACAAGATGGCTACATCTCCCAGGCCACATATAAACTAAAGTTATCACACAAAATTTAGAAGTAAGGAGCAGAACAGTGATTTCCTGTGAGAAGTGGGAATTGAGTGAAAGAGGTACAGAGTACTTTCTGGGTGACAGAATGTATCATTATGGGAGTGACAGATACTTAGATATACACAATAAGCACAATACATTGAGTTGTAGACTTGTGTCTAACTAAAGGAGGGAAAAAAAAGCTTGGATAGAAAGAACTCAACATTTTAAGCAGAATTGTCTTTGTCTGTGTAACTGTAGATGACAAATCAGAGTCAGGAGAGAACCCCAAATAGGAGGAAAGGTAACTAACAGATTTCAGGGATCCAACTTTAATTATTAGGGTAGGTCTACTCTTTGAGTTGTACTGAGATAGGAAAAAAGTCCCTCAATATTTCATGGTGTAATGAGAGAAAACAGTGGCATCATAATCAATTGGTAAGCAATATCGATCTCAGGCCCAAGTTCAATTGTGTGGGACCATGGCCACACAGGTCTGTTTTCTCTTGTTTTAGGAAATGCAGAGAGTAAGTTCCTGTGGGGAAACCAGATGTCAAAATCCATAGATTGGAATTGCTGCCCTTTTCCCATAGGAGAGCTTTCCAGGCCCTGTCTCAGGGTCTATTTTATAGGTAAGGCCAAGAAGGTGGGCTGGCTGCTTTGTTTCCTAACCCTCAGCAGGTTAGAAGTAGCAAATTAGAAATGAGAATAAGGCAGTGAAATAGCCAGAGGTCTTCCTCACTCAGACAGCAAGTGATAGCTCACAGCAGGCAGTGAGGATAAAAGGATGGCAGAAATAGAAAAGGCCAACCTAAATACTCAGGAACACAACAGTGGCAAGGGGGTCCCCACCCCTCGATTTATTTAGACAGCTTCTCAGTGCACGGTGGTGTTTCACAGACCCACCCAGAACACGAAGAAATTTCATGGTGTCCGTTATATATTATTTAACACATTAGGGAATTGCTGTATTTTCCCAAAGTTTAATGCAGTGTGATTAGAACAATATTTAAAGGTTTTTGATTGGTGAGATAAACTTTAGTTATGTAAAAAATGGCTGTTGTAACATACTCCCTAACAATATTGAACAATACATGTTTATTTTTCTGATGAAAGTGAACTCATAAAAATACTACATTTGATGACTCGTATCTAGAAAAAATAATGATAACGCCCACTTCTTTTACCAAAGCTGTTGTCTTGAACTTTTGGGTTTCTAAAAGCTTTGGAATGTCATCCCTATTGTTCTCTGAGAGGTTTAAATATTAAGACCTGTCACACAATTCCTTTCTTCTGAATGTCAATCATTAGATCAGATCAAACCAGGAATGTGTCATTAAGTAGTTCTGTGAAAAGGCATCATCTGTGGGCTTCTCACTGAGTGGTGTAACCAAACCAGCACCCCTGGAGTCCTGAGAGCCAGCTGCCAGTGACTTCATGTTGGCAGCTCGAAATGGCTATGGTAGGAATAACATCCCGAGCAAATCAACAAACACTATACATCAGGGCTCTTTTCTTTTCGGAGAGCTGGCTGTTCAATATTTACCACCACACCACTGGTGGAATCAAGATTCTACAAACACATCAGGTGGTCCTAGATTCAGTTTTACCACCTGTGGCTCTTCCCTGCTATGACATATAAACTGCTACAGCTGCACAGTCCTCCGCATAATCTTGTTTTGTGACTTGCTTTTTATTGGGTTCCAGCTAACCTAGTTTAATTATTGAGTTATCCAAACACTGATGACAAAATAGATGGGGGATATGCTGAGTTAAAAAAAAAAAGAAAGAAAAGAAAGATTATAGGGCCAGACCTGTTCTAAAATATGATTCTAATAATACTTGCTTTTAAGGAATCATATATTTTTTGTCAGGTTATTACAGGTCGTGGAAGAAATAGACAAGCTACAGAAGCAAACACTGCACTTCTAGCTTCACAAGTGTCCACAAGGACAGGCTTTTATCAGGGAAAGTGTAACGAGCCTTTCCATTACCTGGGTATCCGATGCTCTTCAGAAAGGCAGGCTCACGTAAACCACTCACTCCACCAGCAACACTGGTGATTTTAACGAATTGCATCGCTTTTGTAAATACAAACTGATGACACATATAACCTATTTGAGGTTTAAGCTTTGATAAATGCTACCCTGTAGGCACTTATGAATTTCTGACAAGATTTTTATTGCTTTGTAACTACTGTGGACTCCTAAAAAGGGCCAGAGCTGTCATTATAAGAAAGAAAATGGTCAAAAAAATTTTTCTTTCCTCTTTAAAGTTGGAAATAACTAGCTATAGTTTCCTAGAAAGACGGATTATCTCTTCACCCCACGCCCATATTTGATCCCAAAAAGCAAGAGAATTTAGAATGAAGCATGTTTATCTAATAAATTCTGTTAACTGAGGTAATTCATTGCATTCTCTGAATATTTTACGCGGAAGCTTCAAACTTCAGATGTTTAATGAGTGCCCATAGGCACGACGCTTGTCAGTATAGAAATATAAAAAAAATGACCAAGATATGGTTCCTATCTTCAAGGAATTTGATAATAGAGGAGAGAAACACACCACTTTATAATGAATTATTAATTTTTTTAAAATTCCAAAGAGTATGTAATAAAATATTCAACTCCAAAGATAAGAGCAGACCATTTCCTGATCAGAGGACATTTGATAAAGTACTAGAACATCGCTTCCTCGAGGCGGCCCTTTTATCCACTGCATGTTCACCTGTGGTCAGTGCGTGTCTATCCAGGGTAGCTGTACTTACGGAATGAGTCTTGTTGCCCTTTTCTGTCATTTTTATAAACATCTATGATCACGGAGTCTAAAAGTAATGATTCAAATCCCTGGGTAGCAGGGTGTCAAGTCGACTAGCTTCTCTTGTAGTGGCATATGCCAAGTTTTCTAAAGCAAATTGCTTCCCTTTTTCACTGGGTCATCTTTCAAGTTTAGTTGGATGGACACTTCATCTGGAAGAAAAACCCAGTGCCACACTGCACAAAATAGTGAACCCAAAATACAAAGTGTTAATCTCATTACTCAAATGTTTTTTGTTAAAATGATTTTATGCCTCCCGGGTTTTAATAAATACTAAGATGTAGGCAGAAGAAAAGGAAATCTGAATTTCCTACAAGTGTTTTAATAGTTTGCCACACTTCCTCAAAGTGGAATATTATCATTAGACAATAGAGAAAACAGGAAAAAACTGAAGCCAGAAAAAAAAAAAAAAGAAACATAGAAATCAAGAAAAACATTGGGTGAATCCCAAAAATGTGACTTGTGAATTTGCCAAAACATTAAAAAAATAAGTCATGTGAGATTTTGTTCCTCCTCCAATATAATTTACTTAGTGGCGGCCCATCAAATGTCACCGGAAGGTGAGCACCAAATCTTTGAAGCCACAGTTGACCAGAGGCAAAAGAAACATTTTACCCTCAAGACCTCTCTCCGCCACATCCTACCCTCAGCACAAACCTCTTACCTCCCATCCCCACCTCCTCTCCCACCCCTCTCCTACTCCTTGGGAAAACGAAAAATGGCAGATTCCTGGGGCCCAGCTCTCTGGGGGCAGGCTGGTTTTTTTTTTTTTTTAATTTTATATAAAGGGAAAAAACAAAAAAGAAAACAACCAAACAAAAGAGAAAAAGGGTAACAACAATACAGAATTCCAAAGGCAAAAAATAAAAGAACCACAACAACAAAACAAAAACAAAAATTGCCACTTGAAATCGCCACTTGATAAGTTACATACTGTCATCATTGGAAATAGTTGTTCAAGTTACAAAATTAAAGCACACAAAGTAGACATTCAAACAGTGAGACTGTTAACAGTTCTGCTCAACAATCTAACAAAAACAGTAATGTGGTCATTTATCTTACACACTTAAACATACATGCAGTTATATCCTTTAGAGCACTTTCTTTTCCCCTCTTTTATATATATATATATATATATATATATATATATATTTTTTTTTTTTAATTTTTTTTTATTTTAAAGAGAATAAAACAAAAGAGGGCAGAACAAAGCAGATCAGAACAGAACAACATAAGCAACACAACACTTTACAATAAGACAACCGGATATTAACAGTAGCTATCAGAATATATCTTTCTCTATTATAGTTGAGCAGGCAAGCTGTTTTTATTACTGAAGAATTTTACATAAAGAACAGCATGCCTCTTAATTTCCCCTCCCCCTCTTTTTTGAGACAGGGTCTCGCCTATAGTCTAGGCTGGTGTTGAACTCACTATGTAGCCCAGGTTGGCCTTGAATTTGCATGGATCCTTCTGCCTCAGCCTCCCGAGTATTGGGATTACAGGCATGTGCCTCCATACCCTGCAGTTCCTAACCTTACCTTCTTTACAGTCACAGTTTTTCTGAGGATCAGAAGAGAAAATGAAGCAGTAAAACCCCATACAACTGTGGTTATTGCTTATTTCAGATGGTGCATTCTTAAGTACATTAAAGAAGTTTAGATGTATAAAACCGCGTCATTGCAGGTTTTTTTCTCTGAGTTATATCGGGAAGTTCCAGAATTGCCCATGCTTCACCCATCAGTTGAATTACTTCATTAAGGAAAAGGCTGAGTGGTTAGTGGTTAGGTTATGGACTTAGCATAATACTTCCTGTATTCTTATCTGACTGGGCCATTGTTTTGTTATTGCCTCAGGGAGAAGCTTAGTGCCTTAATGCGCTATAAAAACAAATTCATATCATTGATACTTACTTTGAAAAAGGGTCATGAGATTTTGAGTGGATTCATACAGGCTTTCTAAGTGAATTTTGTTCTTTGGAGCCAAATTTATTTTCTAAAGCAGTAACATATTGTGTACTTAAAACAAAGAGACAAGGAATTAATTTTGATGGAGCTTTTATTTTGTCTCTGAGCATTATACTCACATTCTTAGCTAACCTTTGAAAACTGCAAGGTATATAACATTACAGCTGTTCTCACAAAACAGGAAGTTGAGGCTCAGTAACTCACCCCCAAATCACAGTCAGTTACAGGAGATGGAGCTGAGACTAAAACTCTCTCTCTGATGTGAAATCCTTGTCCATTTTCACAGCCATCTGCTCTTCACAGTGTGGTAACTGCAAATGCAACATGGCGTCACCTAGGATTTAGATAGAAATACAGAGACTCAGGGGCCATCCCTCTGCCCACTGAGTCAGCCTCTGCACTTCAGTAAGATTTTTACTTGAAATTTCACAAGTCTTTCACCCAACCACTTGGTTGTCACATCAGCTCTGACCTAAGTAGTTATCTTCACCCCTGACTGGGTGTTGGCTGGGCCTCCAACACCCCGCTGTACACAAAAACCTACGTAGGCTCAGCCCTCCAATGAAACAAACTGCCACTTCTCTTAGCTATGGCATTGGTTTATTCCAACGTCATAACCCTCAAGCATTGTGCCATAACTATTGTACCTGAAGCTTTTTCTGTGCTGCGGTATTTACTCTGTGAGAGAGGGACTGGTCATATTTATCTATATGTTCTGTGTGCCCGTAAGTTAAATGACAGTTGACTAAATGAAACATTAAGCAGCACTTGGTAGTATCTCAAGATTCTCCCACCCCTATAGTACCTGGGATTGAACTCAACGCCTTTACAGTGAGTTGCTTCCCAGGCCTTTTAAATTTTGAGACAGGGCCTCATTAACTTGCTGTTTCTGTTACCTGTTCTTCAAATGTAGTCCTGGTCTCCATGCCTGACACTCTTCACTATGAGAACCATATCAATTGGAAAAGCTGCTGCTAAGTCACACGGGTGGGAGTCTACTCCAGCCCAGGAGGAAGACCACGCAGTGCAGAACCTTAGAGCCACCAGGCTTTCCTGATCCATGCAACTAATAAGCTTCATGACTTTGGTGACCCCGTCAGCTCCTTAAACGTCCCCTCTCTATCAAAGACAGATGAAGTTTGAGTTTTGAAATATGGGGGTTTTGTTTTGCCTATCCTAATCTGCACATCTAACATCCACAAACCTTCAAACCACAAACTTGTTCTTTAACTCTCTAAGAGGAAAACAAATCCAAAATTATGAAGAAAGAATAAGACTATGTTTCATAACTTGCTTAATGAGGAAGAGAATCTGGAGGGAAAGCCATTCATATTGAAGACACTGAGGGAGGTTTTCTTAATCATGACCATTCCCTCACCTGACAGCTTTGATGTGCTATTCTCAGGCAGGCAACATTAAGTTTGGTACCTGGAACATAAAAACCAAATTGGCCAGTTGTGCACGAAGTTGTATTTAGTTCTGGAAAAGGGGTGAGGATAGAAACTCATAATCTCAACTCTGTCATAATTCTCAACTACCTTTTCCCAGTAACACAGTTGTTAAGTGTATCTCAAGTCAACACTATCAGTGAAAGTTGTAATAAGTTGAAATTTGCAAGTGATTTGCTTGCTTCTGTTCCTTCTCCTTTAAAAAAATTATTAGGGTAAATCCAAGTTTATCCTGATCATTGTCACTAACTTCTCACTTTCAACTTTTTTTTCCTTCTAGCACTGGAGGCTGAACTCCATGCCTTTGCACTGAGCTATATCCCCAGATTTTTTGGTTTTTATTTTGAGACATGCTCTCTGTCTTAGTTATTTTTCTCATTGTTGAGACAAAATACCCAACACCTCAAATTAAAGGTAGACAGGTTTATCTAGCTCACAGTTTGTAGAGGTTTCAGTCCGTAGTTGGGTGACTCCAAGGCAGGGTGTCATGGCAGAGGGAGATCACAGAGAGAAACAGCTCATGGAAAGCAAATGACATCAAGAGCAAGCAGGGAAGGGCTAACAACACTTCCTTCTGCCCCTGTTATCTTACTGGGGCTACTGAGGGTGGTCAGCACTCGCACCTTTAACCTTAGTGTCTTTGAGCTTTGCATTATACCATAAATCAATTCCAGTGTGATACACTCTAGATTCAGCAATTTCTGAAAAAGCTCCACATACAACTGCATGAGACTTTGGGGGGAAATCTAGACACAAGCCATAACAGTCTTCTAAGTCAAAAGTTGCTCAAGCTGGGCTTAAACTTGTGATCTCTTATCATAAGTGCTGAGATGACAGGAATGCATCAGTTTGCATGCCTATAATCCCTGCGTACTTCTCTGTACTTTCTCGGACGAAAGACAGAGATGTTGTTACAGAGAGCTCTCAAGGATATAGCTAATGGTTTATTATCTCTGCTTCCCCTGAAGTCTAGGTATGGACAAATAAATCTAGGGTTCACTTGCGTGTGAATGGTGTGTGTATGTGTGTATGTGTGTGTGTGTGTGTGTGTGTGTGCCCACCCATGTGCTTGCACATTGTATCCTAGAGTTAAAAGGGTGGCTTTGGGATATGAAGGTTTCTCAGACAGAGCTGACTTATAAAATTTTCATAGCCAGCTGAAGAAAGTAACATATTGGGAAGGCAATCTAAAGCCAAATAAAGGTGATAGTTACTGTTTATTTAAAATGTTTTCCATCAGTTGGAGAAGACTTGATGGTTCTGGTTTTTACCCACTACCATTAGAGCAGCTTTTAAATTATTTTGACTGTGGCGTGCAGTAAAAAATATATTTTATGAAGTACCCATGGTATAAATATATATATTATATATAATAATTTATATACAATGACACATATATATTTATTGATATAATTCTTTATAAAATTTAAATTTCACAAAACTGTGTTTCTTCTTACTATGCTTGTGATTCTTAACATTCTATTCAGTTAAAAAATCTTGCATGAAATCCATTATGTTGATTTCATGGCCTTTAATGAGTTGCGATTTAAGAGTTTAAAAATGTTGCTTTAGAAGTATCTTCATTTGGAAGGAGGAAAAAGATGAGAGAAATCTAGACACAAGCCATAACAGTCTTCTAACTCAAAAGAACCAGTAGGTAGCAGGAGATGGAGCCTCTCTGAGAGAGACAGCTCAGATGCCAGAATAGAACACCCTGGAGAGACCCAAACAGAGGGAGATGGATTCTCTCAACACAGGAAGAAACTGAAGGGAAAGGAGCTACTCGAATATGAAGTCCTGGGACTACCATTAGAGAAGCTAAGATCGGGAGCACGGCACTCTCACCGAGCCACCTGAATTCATGCCCGAGATCAACGTGAGTGCCTGAACTCGTGCCGATGCTACTGGCTTGAGCGGCCCCGAGTGTGGAACTGAACTGCCTTGCATGCAACTCGCCCAGAGGATCAGTGGATTTGCGCTGCAGCCACCCTGAAGTCAGATGTCGGAAAGCCCAGTGGAGAACTGAGCCAGACAGGGACCGGCATCAGCCCTCGGTGAGTGCTGGTAATAAGACCTTCCTGTGGGAAAGGGGCGACCAACTGGACAACATGTTGCAGTCAGGCAGGATGGCCCTAATTCGTTAAGGAAGTGGCTTCAGTTGGTTGCTCCTCTCGAGGAGCAGATTGGTGGGACCTGCTTAGCCTGGACCGTGCCCCTGGCTGGGACCCAGTTGGTTGTTCCAAACCAATTCCCTAAGCGTGGCGCATGCTGACACAGTGAAGGCCCATGCAGGTTGACTGGCCCAGAGGGGAGAAGCCAGCATACACTGCCCTTGCTTGCACTTCAGTCTCTGACAGCAGACTGGAGAGGGCAGAAACCCCTAGCCTAAAGGCTCCAGAAGAACCCTAACCAACAAGAAAAGGGGCTGGGAATTATGCTATATACTTGTATGGAAGGAACCAAAAACATGATGAGAGAAAGAAATGAGAAAAAGCCCCCACCCCAACCCTGAGAATATTGATCCAGGAGAGGTAAATACAAAAGAGATTGAGGGCAGCAAACATGCAACATCAAATACAGTGTCAGTGGACATAAAGAGATATCTTCAGGACCTCGTAAATGAGATCAAAACTAAAATATTCAAGTTAAGTAAGAGATAAGTAGATTAATAAAAGAAAGGCTAAGCACTTTTGAAGAAGACACAGATGGAAGAATGAACACAAAGTGAGAGAAATGTTCAATGAAGAATATAAAGCAAACCTAGAATTCAAGAAGCAGATTCAGAGATTACCAGGAAACTAAAAACTCCATCGAAAGCTGGCAAAACTGCTTGAAAGAAACCGAGGACAGACTATCAAAACTTGAAGACAGCCTTGCAATGTGTGACCATGAAAGGGAAGATCTCTTAAAAATAACAAGGGAACAAGCAGTAACAAGAGGAAGGTTAGAAGATGACAAGAGGATCTATAACTTAAGAATAAAGCATGTGAATGAAGAAGCAGGAGTCAAAACAAAAGAACTGCAAAGGCCAATCACAGAAATTATTAAGGAATACTTACCAAATTTAGAAAAAGTAAATGACATGCAGATGTATGAAGCATACAGAACTCCAGCCACCTACAACCAAAACAGAGCTATACCCAGACACATAATAATCAAGATCTCAGAAATTCAATATAAGAACAGAATATTAAAAGCCATCAGAGAAAAGAAACAGATCACCTATAAAGGAAAACCCATCAAAATCACAGCAGACTTCTCAACACAGATCATCAAATAAAGAAGCGTTTGGAGCATAGTAATTGAAGCCCTGAAAGAAAACAACCTCCAGACCAGATTGAGGTATCCTGTAAAACTCTCTAGAAATTAATGGAGAAACAAGATGCTTCCATGACAAAGATGAACTGGGAGAATTTGTGACCACCAATCCAACCCTACAAAAAATACTGAAGAACATTCTAGAGAGGGAGAAAAAGAATACGAGGATTTCAGGAACAATGGCAGAGAGGCCTCAATGAATGGGGGAGACAGTGGAATGAAAGAGAAAAATAGACAACCAATGGCAGAAAAATAGAACAGCAGAAATGAGGCAGAGAAGATTGGCTGTAATGTCTAATATAGATGGCCTTGATATACTAACATAAAGAAACACAGGCAGAGTAGATCAGGAGATAGGATCCATCAAGATGCTCTGTATAGGAAACATAATTAACCTGAAAGAGGGTTTATGGACAGAAAGTCAAATATGAGAAAACAATTCTCTATGTGACTGGGAACCAGAGAGAAATAGAGGCAACTCGACCAGCACCTGCAGATAGGTTGAAAAGACAGGATTCCTTTGTGCAATAGAGAACTACTCAGCTATAACGAAGGAAAATCTTGGGACTTTTATAAGTAAAGGAATATACCTCAAGATCAAGCCCAAGAGTCAGAAGGTTCAGAAGCAGTTAGGATAAATAGTAGATTGCTGCCCCCAATCTAAAAACCAAGGGAGATAGTGGGACCCAAAATAAGCAGTGCATGGGAGTGAAAGGGGAGGAATTGTCTAAAAAAGGAAGGCAGAGGATACTGTTAATGGGGTAACAAGATTTAAAATCTACATTATTCTCACTACTCTGCTTAGATGGATTATATGCTGTTCCAGTTTGTCTACTTACACTAGATTTGAGGGCATGATCAGCTATCCCAAAAATAGCAGGATATATTATGGTAATCATGCTTAATTTCCTATCAACTTAATCTGAAGCCCTGTATAACTTATACTGTCTTATTATGACTGATCTTAGTTGAATCTGGTTTGTTAGATTGCTGTTTTATATTGACTGATTTTATTCAAGTCTGTTATGATTGATAGTATCAAGTCTAAGAGTATGGGCAACTACACTGAAGATGACAAGATTCACTAAGATACCCACTGTGGTTTGATTATTACCTGCTTTTGAAGTCTTATAATGTCTCCAATGCTTTGTTTTTATTAATGTTGTTATATACTGCTGAGACATCATGGTAACCACTGTAGATCACCTTGTGTTGCAGTTATATATGACTTTTTTGCTTCATGCTTTTCTAGGAATTGTTTTGTTTTGTCTTGATTTGTTTTGTTTTTCCTCTAATACAGAAAGGATAGATATACATATAGAGACTCATGCATGTGTAGAGCTTATAAGCAGTTTATGAGAACCAATTAAATAATGCATGATGAAATGAACAACTACTATGAAGAAAAAGAGACACTACAGTACCCAGTGCTGAATCCGTAATGTCATGATGTGAAATCTAGCAATACTATCATTCTTTGTTCAAAGTGATTTTAGCTTGTTTTGTTTTGTTTAAGTTCAACACACATGAAGGTATGGATAGCTGTTTTGAAGAGAATGAGAGACACTATGACAGCCATTCTTGGCTTCCCTATTGTCCGGTCTGGAAGACCTGAAATGCCTTCCTGGTTCTGTTCAGATCAGTTCCATACTGTGTTGTTTCATGTGAATTCCTTGTATATGACAATATGGACAACTATTTGGAAGAAAACAAGTCAATATGATAGATAGTGAATATCTCCGATTGTCTAGCTTTGAAATTTATGTCTCTTACATTGCTTTCTTGTGATCTGCTTTGTTCTTTTTTGATGTGTTTAATTTTACCCTTTTGATATAATTGCATGTATGTTTCTTTGTGTAAAATGGATGACCATATTACTGTTTTTGTTAGATCGTGTAGCAGAACTGTTAAAAGTCTCACTGTTTGAATGTCTACTTTGCATGTTTTAATTTTGTAATATGAACAACTATTTCCAAGAAGTCAGTATGTAATTTATCAAGTAATGATTACTTAGTGGGTTTTTTTTGTTGTTGTTCTTTTCCTTTTTTCCTTGGAATTCTGTATTGTTACTACCCTTTATTCTGTTTTGTTTTCTTTGGTTTTTTTTCTGTTTAAATAAAATTTTTAAAAAAGAAGTATCTTCACATTTCATCCTTGAACAGTTGCTTACTATCACGTAGCTAAAAGTGATCAATCTGGCATCCTTCTTCACAGACAGAGCTGGAGTTCTAGCTGACAGACCATGCCAGCTGCCTTAGAAGCAGTATATGATTGATTTGGCCGAAATAAACAAAATAAAAACACTCCATTTAGTATAACTCTGTGAATTCTATAAAACAGTTAGCCAAGTAGTTATTACTAAGCTCTTCATAAACATAGTGTTGTTGTTTTATTCTAAATTTATAAATTGTTATGCTATTGCATTGATAAATTCAGTTGAAAAGAAAAAATTGTCAAGATACTGTCACAGCATTTTCTCAGCATCCTTTATTAATAAAGTCAGTGGTTGGAATAATAAAGTCAGTGTTGTTTTCCTCTAGCATATGTAAAAATTCAAACCTAAGAGGGTCTGAGGCTTTTCAAATTTTTCTCATCTATTTTTGCCTCAAAGGAATTCCAATTTTTGGGCTAAAACTTTTGTTTTCAAGTTTTAAAAGTTTTAAAAGTTTCAAATGTTCAAGTTTTAAAAGTTTTAAAAGTTTCAAATTCGGCACCACAGGTTTTACGTGAAAAAATTTTTTTCTAATGTCTACTAAAATGTCTGTACTAGAAAAACTTTCCCCCAGATTTTTGTTATTGGTACTATTTGGCCTCATTGTGATTTTCTTAAACAAAAACAAACAAGAAAAATTTAAAAAATTCTGCTTTTCTCTTATTCAAAGTATTTCTTTTCTGGCAGTTCTTTTAAAAATCTGTTCTGAAATACAAAACTCTATTACCATATGCTATTGTGGACTGGTGGAGCTTGGAAAGAAACCACTGTAGAACATTAGAAAGAGCTGGAATCATTTTATGTAAATACAACAAGGTGCTTCGTGGGGACAGAGTCTTGAGCTGTTCAAGTCTCTGGGATGGTATTGTGGAGGCAGCATGTGGCAGTGTCTGCATTAAAGCGGAGAAACAGGATTTTGTGATCCTTTCTAATGGAGCTGATTTTCACCTCGGGACAGAGCCCCACTACAGGGGGATAATGGTGCAGGTTGCTGAGAAGATGCACTTTAATAGTCTGCTTAGGAGTGTAAATGAGGTGTGTTCAGTGAGGTTCTATACTATTATAGTTTAAAAACAAAAGTTGTTTTACCAGTATCAGAATAGTATAGACTTTTCTATGAATAAATACACTAATAAATTTTTATTCATAAATGACTATTTTGTTCTATTAGTAATAATCATGCTAAGGAGAAAGCTAAGGAGATCTAGTCTCATGCTGTAAAACAACAAAAATAAAAGAAATATGAAAAGGAATTGGAAAAACTTGGCTCAACCTACAGGGTAGGCTTTGGGAAATAGCGTAATAACTCTTTTTCTTTTTTTTCTGGTACCAGAGATCGAACTATGACCGTGCACTTGCCAGTCAGGCACTTACGCCACTGAGCTAATCCCCGGCCCACTCTTTTTTTTATTTTAAGGATAGTAAAATCCAACAAAATAAAATAGAACAAAGTCAATCAAAATTGGCGCAGAACTTCAAAGCAGGAGCCCAATAACTCTTGCAGTTGAGAACTAGTCCATATTCAGAACTGGGACGTGCATTCTCTTGAGGAAGATTTGTTTTTTATTTTTTGTGTTTTAGAGGAAGGGTTTCACTGTGTGGTCCAGGCCGGCCTTGAACACCCTGTGATCCTCCTGCCTCAGCTGCCTGAGTGTTAGGATTACATGTGTGTACCACCATGACTGGTTTCTGAGAATTTATACACTCATGCTATGTTTTGAATGTGATTTGCCCTGCATGGGTTACGTGTGGAAATCTTGATTCTCGATATGTGAAACCAAAAGGAGAAACCTTTAAGAAATAGGGCTTACTTCATGGTAATTAGTCATTGGGGACCTGCCTTCCTAGAGGATTAATTTTGAGATTGTTGAGTGAGTCTTCATATATAAAAGCACAAGCCTGGCCCTGGAATCCTCCTGTGGCTTCCTGTCTTGCTGTGTGATCTCTCCCTATGTCTACAATGAAAAGCTGCTAAGGTGCCTAAACTGATAGGGAGTCCAATCCTGGCCTTTGGGTTTTGGAAATAATAAACTGGGTGAGTCCGTTTCTTTATAAAGTTCCCAACCTCAAGTATTTTGTTATAGCAACAAAAAATAGACAAATATCCACCATCATTCATTCTGGAATGAGGTCAATTCTGAGGCAGGATATGGAACAGACACAGGAAGGAAGGATTCGTTTTTATGAGTAAATGAGGAAATTGGGCTTACATTTCCACTGGTAGGATTTAGTCACTCTATATCACATGAAAACTACAAGGAGCCTGGGGAGAATCTGAGGTAGGATTTACATATCTTTGTTCTAACCAAGCTATTGTAAGTTACGTGCTTGCTATTTGCATTGTATTTCTGTTAAGGCCAGTCTTCCAAAGGTTTCCTGAATGTCACAGTCTAGTCTCATTTATGTTGTAGGATGTGAGAGGGCCAGGCAGGGGGGCCCCAGCAGAGACGCCTGAGGAAAGACGGAGCCCACACTGTGCATGGAGCAGAGCAAGGGACACTCAGATCTGAGTGTGCAAAGTGAGGATAGAGTAGAAATACCAATGAGGCAAAAACTTGGGCCGTTCTCTGGGAAATTACTTTGTCTTTGCAGTACTAGAGATAGAACCCAGAGCATTCACACTGAGCTTCCTCCCCAGCTCCTTTTTAAGAATTTTTTATTTTGAGGCAGAGTCTAAATCACTAAATTGCCCAGGCAGGGTTCCAATTTGTGATCCTTCTGCTTCAGCCTTCTAGGGTGCTGAGATTATAGGCAGGAACCACTATACCTGGTTCAGAAGTTATCTTTTAAGGCCTTCTGAGGGGGGCTAATTTCAGGCCATTTGGAAATAAAAAGGTGAGACCAGGTACACATTAAACAAGCTTTAACACATCTCTTTTGGAATGTCACAATTTTGCACTGACCATCATTTTAATCACACTGGAATAGACTGGACCTTTGTCTTTTCTACCCAGATATTAAAAACGCATCAGCCAAATATGAACTCAAAAAGAAACAAACTTACCTGCTATTTGCTTTTGGTTTTACAATGCTCTTCTTTCTGTCTCAGCATTCCTCATTGAGGTGATCTCAGCGAGATGATCTCCCAGTTTATTAAGGATGGTGGAAGCAGTCATGGCGAACCTAAAATGCTTGTCATCACTAGTATAGAGGGAAGTCATTGGATGGACATAAGGGGAAACTGTTAGAGATTTGTAACAACTGGCATAGGTTTCCACCACTCTCTTCCTCCTCCCTAAATCTAATCTTGTAAATTCTGGGAAATCCCAAGTTGCCTTGGTTTCCTGGATACACAGGGCTCTCTTGGTCAATAATTCAGTCTGCAGCTGGAACTGTCAGTGGAGACGGATGATAACATGATAAGAAGCAATGGGAATGTGAAATTTATTTTCAAACTGTAAAAATACATTAGAATAAACTAAATACCTCTTTCTCATATCTGTATATAAATACTCTGGAGGGGTATGGAAAGAAAGTACAGCAGTGTGTTTATCTGTGAAGCTAGTAGGGTTTAAAGTATTATATTATTATTTTGACTTGTCTGTAGGTTTGAAACTTTTAAAAATAAAAATATAAGGTAAAGAACCAACAAAGGAAAATATTTTTGTCTTCAAAGAGGTAATGATCAAGACACAGTTATTAGATGTTTTGAGATTACTTGTTTATGTTGTATGATCTTATATGATAGCTAGGGTTTTGCACTTAGGAGGGATTAGCCTATTTCTGAAATAGATTAAAATACAAGGGTACAGTGTAAAAATACGGCAAGGGTATACGTAGAGGGTCCAGTTCCCCACTGTACCCTCAGTGTTCTTGGAGCTTGTGTGACACCAGTATGTCATGCTTTGTGTGGAGGAGCAGGGAGGGGAGGAGAGCCTCACCTCTATGAATGGTCTGAGACCTGTGGTATCTACATCGCTTGGGAGTGCATCAGGAACGGAGAACTGTGCTCCAGCCCCAGACTCACTGAGGGCCAGTCACTTCCATACAGATGTCAGTGTCATCTCTGTTAGAATTAAAATGAACCGAAGTCTCCTTAGATGTCTCCATGTTTGGTTAAAAATGAATGCAAAGTAATACAACCAAAGGTATTTCTTAGGACATGGTCTAAGATGCAAAAGAGAAGTTTTTTTTATACAAAAATAAAATTCATTACTTCGCTAAAACTTTTTTTAATCTAAAATGTTTTATTAATCTAAAATGTTTTTGCAAATAATGTGGCTGACAGTGATTTTCTACATGGGACCTAAATATCTCTCATATATAATTCTGGTTATTGTCTCATACATAATTCTGATCTCATACATAATTCTGATTATTGTGAGAGTACATTTTTTCATTATAGGTATTATAAACTTAGTCCTGGAAAATAATTTTCTAGAATAGATAGTGATACCAATTAGGATCTTTTAATTGTTTTAAAAAAATATAAAACTGTGTTGCAGGGTGGAACTTTGTTAAGCCTTTTTGACATTGGTTATTTTTTCTTCAGTAACCTTTTACCTAAAGACAATCAAAAGTAATTCCCTACAAGTTCAACAGTTTATGAAGTTTTTTAAGATTAGTATTATCCTGTAGCCTGTGTCATTCTGGCTGAGGAAACCCAGAGAAGCACTCTAGAGAGGGTTGGAACTCAGAAACTCAGAGGCAACAGCTTTAAGAAAGATATACGGTGCCCAGAGTCCAGGTAAGAGAGACACAGATGCATTTGTGACTTGGAAATTTTAGTGAAATCTCATAAAAACTGTGAGTCCACATCTGGGTAAATATGTCCAGCGTAATTACTAAATTTAAAAAATGCCAGAGGTGGCGGCGGTGATGGTGTCTGAAGATGACACTCATGTTTGGAGCTTTCCATCTGGAAGCTTTTTTCTCTCCCTAGGAAATCTCTGTGGCTCTTTGTTCCTCTCTAGGAGAAAAACGTGCTTGTAAATTTCACTCAAGAAAAAAACATATTTTTGCACCCACTGCATCAGGAAGGAACAGATATCAAACTCAGAACATTGGCCAAAACGCTACAAACTTGACCAGACTCAAAGATTCAAGGGGGTGGAATCCTGCAAGAAAAGAAAACTCAGTCTGGCAGAAAATTTCAGTGAGGAAGTTTTCTGTGCCAACGTTGGCCTCAAAGAAAAATACTCCACCCTCTTAGATCTGCAAGGCAGGCAATGCCTCCGCAATGGCTGTGCAGGCCTCCCCAGACAAGCGGGTCCCTCCCCATCTGCCAAAGCAACCTTCCCATTACACACTAGACATACGTCTGCGGTTCTTGAGGCCAACTTTGCCTGTGTCAGGCAGTTGTTCATAGTGTAATTTGAAAGAACCAGGGAAATCATCTGAAAGTTCCTCAGACAGTCTATGGGGTGCCTGAGAGCCAACCATTACTGGCCTATTCCTTTATAATTGGAATTATGCTTCCCCTGAAGGTTTTTCTAAATGTTGACTAAGTCCTGGAGCACACTGAAGCATTTCCTCCAAGGCTCTTTTGTATTAAAGCTTGAGGTCTTGCATCTGGACACAGGCACCCTATGGTAAAGATTCTAATGAGGATGATACCGTAGCAGTTGTGCTTTTTATTGCTGCCACCCACACTTCTGTATTCCCACCTCTTAAAGGGACTGTGAAATGCTTTTACACAACACAAAGGAACTAGCCCTCTGGGTGAGGCACAAAGGAAGGACACAGTGACACAAGTCCCAGCTACCTGGGACCCTGCAGTCATACTCACCTATGTGTGCAGTTGGGAGTGGATGGGTTTACCTGGAATTCCTTGGTGCTGCACCACTGAGGCTGGAATTCCAGGCTGTCAAAGTGGTTTTTCCATTTGTTGTGCAGAAATCTTACTTCTTCAGGGGCTTTAGGATGTCGCTAATAGTGCTTGTCAGGGATGATGAGGGTGGTATCTGACATTCAAGGGTACCAATGACTCTGTATTTTTAAAATGCCTTCTCTTGCAACATTCACAACTAAAATACTTTCCACCATGAGCTCTTTCTTGAGGCCCAGTGCTTTCACCAGAAGCCTCAAGGAAGTACTTGTTGCATCATATTGAAGAAGCAGCCTTGCTGGGTGTGGTGGCCCAGGCCTGCAGTCCTAGCTACGAAAGCTGGAAGGTCAAAAGTTTAAATCCAGCCTGGACAACTTTGTAAGACCCTGTCTTAAAGTAAAATTTAAAAAAATTTGTGTGTGTGCGGGAGAGGGAGGGCTGGCAATGTAACTTAGTGTTATAGCACTGGCAAAGGAGAGGCCCTGGGTTCAAACTGTGCCACTGCACCAAAAACAAACAAATGAACACCTCTTAAAACTGGTTAAACCTGTTACCTTTAGTATTCAAATTCTACCACTGGATAACTTTAATAGCTTCTACAAAGTAATTTAATCTTATTATTAAACTTCATGACCTCTTCAGACTTTTACCCGGTCTCTTACACTCTCTCTCTAAAGGAATTTTTCAACATTACTCCTGATCTAAAGGTTAAAACATTGAGTTGCCTGCTGCTGCCAGTCAAGGAGAAAAATCTGTCTACTAGGGGAAGGTTGGGGAAGGGTGTTACATAAAACTAGACCAGAAAGAGCTCAGCAGCTAGAGGAAAAGTGAGGAGGCTTAGGCTTTGGCTTTGCCTGTTTGGTCCAGCTCACACTTGCGTTGAGCACATGTGAGTGTGTTCACACATGCACACACTCCCCAGAATCTTAGGCTAGAAGTCTGGGAGGCACTCAGATGTATGTATCAGCTCAAGATTTCAGCTAACCTGGGTTTCTACAATGTACTGAACAGGAACACCTCTGATATCATGCCAGAGACGCACTGGAGCTTTTGAGTTACTAGGATTCCTAAGAAGATCTCGATCTAGGGAGGTAAAGAATTTCTCTGCTGCCTTTCACATTCCTTCAGCTTCCCTTCCTCTACCCTGACACACCAGCTGTGTGCTGCAACTGTTAGAGACAGTTTCCTCTCAGCCTCTTCTTTGTCTAAGCCCTTACTCCATCTCAACTTCTATTGTTTTGCCTTAGAAGAAATACTATAACAACTATATTTTGACACTTGCTATTTTAAAAAATAGAGATATTTTACACTGCACCCAAATGACCCATCAGAATCATATAATTATCACTACTTAACATAAAGATAAATATAAGGCTCAGAAGTCCAGTAGCTTGTTCAAATGTCAGGGTAAGCAGCAGACTCAAGTCTCCCTGCTCCTCTGGCTGTGCTCATACCATCAATGCCCCAGGTGCTGTGACTTCTGGGGCCATCAGTCTCCCTGTGTTTCCCAGGAGAAGCCAAAGGCTCCAGAAAGCCATGAGAAATCTTCTCTCCTTGACTCTACGTTTTAAAATAAAAAAACAACTTTTAGGTAAGTGTGCAAATACAATAATGATTTTTGTCACTTTTCTTGTGTTCATGTGACAGCCTTACTCTATTAGAGAAATCCAAGTGTCCCCTCAATATTTTTTTTTTTGAAACAGGGTCTCCCTGTGCAGTTCAGGCTGGCCTTGAGTCCACTTTGTAGCCCAGGCTGATCTCAAACTTGCAAAGATCCTCCTGCCTCAACCTCATGAGTGCTGGGATTATAGGCTTGCATCACTACATCTGGCTTTTCCCTCAATAATTTTTGCATGATAGTATTTATTAGAAAAAGTGGCATCTGGGCTAACACTGGGTTCCCAGTTATGAGAGCACGGCTTTGCACCTATTTACCCACTGTGGGTGAATTCACAGTCGTGAGAGGAGCAGCTGTCTGGGAGGCAGACTGGAGGAGGAGAGTGTAGAAAAAATTCTGGGGTCTCTTTCTAGCCTGAGCTCCATGGGAAGAGAAGACTGGGAGGAAGGGTGTTGTTTCTCACAAGCGGCTTCTGGAGACACAAGCAATTCTGGTTCTGGGTCCAGCTGTCAAGGTACAAGGTAAAAGTGTGAAAGAAGCCATCTCCTAATTCTGATGGACAAGAGTCAGGCTTCTGGCCAAAGGAGACCTGAAGGAATCCAGCTCATTTAAGTCTTCAAGAAATGGAGCAGGAAGGGAAGCAGCTCTCTCTCAGAGAGCAGGGCAGCAGCTCTGATTTCTGGAGGCCAGAAGACACAATGGGAGGCAACTAAGAGTCTCACACAATTGCTCAGGCATCTGTAAGATGGGGAAAAGGCATAGGTTTTGCAGTTATGCAAAAAGGACCTGCTGAAATATGACTGTCGATGGTAAAAACCACCTCCGTGACTGATTAGTGGTTCCTTGGGAGGCTGAGGTACATATATTGAAAACCTCAGCACAAACACTGGCTAACCTTCAAATTCTTTCAGTTCTGCTTGCAAATTGTTGTTTTTGAAAAGAATTCCCCAAGCATATAGTGCTTACAGTTACTGTTCATCCAGGATTCCACCCATCAGGCAATGCCACTGGTCAGTGATGTGGGGTGGTGTGAGCATGCTGTGTTTCAGCCCTCTGCCACCCCAGGCCTAATCACCTCTGACATTGCCCCCGGTGAAACCAAGGCCTGCAGGCCGGAGGCAAGACTTGCCTCACCTGTGGAGAACTGACACGAAGAAAACAAAGGGAAAGTGCATTTTTTCCTAGTGCATTTCGTCTTTCGTTTTCTTCTTGGTCAATGTATATGCAGCCTAAAGACACAGCGGTGAAGGGAAGGCTGGGAGGCATGGCTGCCTCTGGACCAAATGCTTAGTCATGCTGCACAGGATGGTGGGCAAATCTCCTAAGCCCTGGGGAGGACTGGTCAGTAGACAAATGACACTAACTGTGGATGGCAGGTCCACACTCCAGTTAGGAACTGTGCATTCAGACTGCCAGGTGTGAGTCTATTATTGTGTAACTTGGGGTAAGTATGCAACCTTTCTGAACCTCAGCTTCCTCATCTGTAAAGTTAGAAAAATGCCACTAGCTCATTACATTGGTATGAGGATGAAATGAGGAAAAAATATGGAAGACTCATAGCTCCAGGGGCATTTCATGCACTCAATAAACATTACCTATTAGTATTAACTGTGTTTGGTTTTGATGCTCTTGTGTTTATTTATAGCTGATCTGGCATTATTTTTAATGGTCACTTATCTTTGTTTAGGTAAGAGTTTTGCTTTTCTTTCCTGTACTGTGGCAGGCTGAGGCAGGAGGATCACGAGTTTGAGCTGAGTCACAATTTGTGGCTTATTGAGACCCTGACTAAAAAAGTTATAAAATAATCTGGTGTCTGGAGATGCAGACCACTGTGAAGGCTCAAGGTTGAATCCATAATATGTAATATCTCACACACACACACACACACACACACACACACACACACACATACACAAAGTTGTTTACACACACACAAAGTTGCTTTTCTCTTTGGGGATGTGTTTCTATCTGTTACCAACACAAAATATTGATGATACCCGCTCCCAAACTTATTTTGGGTTAACAATCTCTGCTTTATACTTTTGTGAGTTCTTTTACTTTTTTCAATTTTTTTATATACGTTTGCAGTACATAATGATTGCATTACTCATGGGCAGTTGGTCCATGTATGTAACACATCTTCGTTTTTCACCCATTTCTCTTACAGTCCCTCTCCCATCTCTTGGTTTCCTTCCCTTTTTTCATAAGAGCTGTCTCTATTTCTCATTATCCACCTTTTATGTTGCTCTCTGTTTATACTTCTCATATAAGAAATCATGCAATATTTAAGCTGTGTGTCAGATTTATTTCATTTAACATTATGGCCTCATTCCTACAAATAACTCATTTATCTTTCTTTATGGAAGAGTAGTAGTCCATCATGTGTAAATTCTTTTTATTTATTCATTCATTTGTTTATGAACATACAGGCTGCTTCCAACATTTAGCTACTGTGAATTATGCTGCTATAAACATGGGTATGTATCTATCATTGTATTATGATGTCTTTAACTCTTGAAGATAGCTGTCCTTTCTGGAGTACAGTGAAATCTCAGTGTGCTCTTCCATTACAATACCCATCTCAGTGCATTTCAATTGTCTTTTTGTCTGCCTCTTTCACTAAATTACAGATTATTTGAGGGTGAGAGTTGTGTTCTCAGAGCCCAGCATTTACAGTAGATCTTCATTAAATATTTTAAGATAATGCAGATGTGAACAGGTATCTTATCTAATGGAGGTTTTGTTGAGAAAGGATACAGAAGGCTCTGAAATCCTACTCTGACATATTTATCAGAAAGCAAGTGGCCTGGCCTACAGTTGACCAGTGAGACAGAATACCAGAAATAGGGTCCAAGTTTTCTGCCTCCAGCAAGCATAGTTGACTCCTAGTGCTGTCCGCTTGCACCATGTGGCTATCAGGTGATGAGTGTCACCAGCCTCTGTGTGGCCTCCAGAAAACATTCTGCATCTCCAGGGGTTGCCTGCCGGAAGGCAGAGAGCTCTGCAAGGAGCTGAACTCTGCTTTCTTGATTCCCTTCAGATGGCCCTCGGTCTACCCTCATGCTCTGTTCCCATCACCCTGGTGGTAGTTCAGTTTTTCATCCCGAGCTGCCTGCGACGCTAAGTCGATCAGCTCACTGGACTCTGTCCCGTTCTTCACAGTGGTTCTGAGAAGAGCCTTCAACAGATCAGCTCCACCCCATTCCTTGTCCCTACCCCTCCTCTGTTGCTCAGGGTATGACCCTGCCCTCAAGGTAGGTCTCGCTAACCTTTCCTAGGTGGGTGTCTGCTTTTGGCCCACTTTCTCCTTCTCCAGGGCTTATCCCCCACTTCTCACCGCCTCTCATCCCTGTGCACAGTGATCCACATAAGCTCCCAAACAAGCGCCTGGCGTATATCTTCACAGCCTCTAGAAAGCCTTGTCTCCTCCTAGAATGGTTTCCTGCCCTCCCACTTGTTAAACACCCGTGCTCTGCAGGTCTGTCTTCCGTCGTGTTGGAGTGTAAAGAGCTCATTGCTGCCTGCATTCAGACAACTCCTATTCACTCATTCTCTTCTTCTAAACTTTGGTGAGGTGTAGCGGACATGCCTATAATGCCAGCAACTCAGAAGCTTGAACCTAGCCTGGGCAATTTAGTAAGATCTTGTTTCAAAATAAAAAGGGTTGGGGTTAAAGCTCAGTGGTAGATCATGCCTAGGTTTAATCCCCATTACTATACAGACAAAAACTGACAATAACAAAAACACTTACAGTGTGCTTACCATATAGTCTTCTTGATGCTAGGGACAGAAATAGTCATAAACATCCAGGTAAAAGTCCTGGCCCTCAGGGAGCTTGTATTCTAGTGGAAAGAGACAAACAATAAATGCACGAACAATTTCTATCGCAATAAAAGGGTGATTTAAATTATTGAAGTGTTTAAATCAGGTGAAGCAGTGAGTAGAGAGTGCCAGAGGTATGCAAGTGGGTGGGAATCAGGGACGAGCCCTCAGACAGAAACGATATATGGATAGATTCCAAAACATGATGAGTAGAAAGCTGTCTCTAGAGCTTGCCATACTGGGCAGGTAGAATAATCCCCAAGCAGGGTGTAGACTTGATGTGCTGGAAGAAGGAAAAGGGGCACGGTTTGTGGAGCACTTTGGGGCCCTTATGATGCGGGGAGCTCCCTGAATGGACAGGACCCCATAGCTTTCGTACTCACAAGGTCTAGCCTGGTGCCCAGGAAGTAATAGCATTAAGAAGCACTTGAATCAATTAATAAGGGTTTTTTTTTTTTGTATTGGGGATCAAACTCAGGACCTTGTACTTGTCAGGCAGGCACGTATGCCACTGAGCTAAATTCCCAACCCCTAATTAATAAGATTTTAATATTATATTTTTCTTGATATTTAACTTGAAAAGTTGGAAAGCATTTTTTTTTGTCTTTTTGACACAAGGTATGCCTAGAGAATTCAGGCTGCCTTGGGCTTACTTTGTAGCCCAGGCTGGTTTCGAACTGGCAATGATTCTCCTACCTCAGCCTCCTAAGTGCTGGGATTACAGGAGTGCGCCACCACACCTGACTAGAAAGGACTTTTTTTTTTTTAATTTTAGAAAGCAAAACAGGAAAAAAAAAAGGATGAAAATGATACAGAATTTCAAAAAAGGAAAAAAGTTGGGAATTAACACAAGTTAATATATTGCCTGTTTTTATCTCAGAACTAGTTGTTCAGGTTACAAAATCTAGACACAAAAGTGATCAATCAAACAATGACAGCACAAACCTTATTGATGAACTACTAGAGATTAGTAGTATAGTTACCTATCTAGTGTCATCTACATACATACATTTATGCATGCTTACCAACATACATATAATCTTTTCCTTTCTTCTTTTTCTTTCCCCTATCCAGGTAGTTCTGCTTTTTGAGAACTTTCTTTCCCTTTCATTATTAAAATATCTATTGTATATTTTGGATCTTATTACTCTTTTAGACTTTTATGTCTTACTATTTCTTTTCATACTAGGGAGACAGTATGATATTTATAAATGTGAGCTTGCTTTATTTCACTGATAAATATGGTCTCAAGTTGCCTCCATTTACCTATAAAAAACCTCAAGATTATTGTTTTTATAGATAAGTAATATTCCATTGTATAAAAATACATCTTTTTCATCCATTCTGTGGTTGATGGGCACTTGGATTGCTTCCAAGATTTAGCTATTACAAATTGTGCTGCTATAAACATGGGTGCACGCATATCACTGTGGCATGACATGTTCAATTTTTCTAGGTAAATATCCCCTTGGGAAAATTTCCACAGTGTTTGTACCAGTCTACACTTCCACCAGCAGTGGAGAAGTGTTCCTTTTTCCCCATAGTCTGCCAACATTTTTTATTGGTTGATTTCTTGATGGCAGCCATTCTTTCTGGAGTGATATGGAATCTCAATGTTGCTTTAATTTGCATTTCTTGAATGAGCAGTGATGTTAAGCATGCTTTCATGTATTTATTTGCTATTTGTATTCCTTCATCTGAGAAATACATTTTTATTTCAGATGCTCATTTTTGGAGAGGGTCTTTGAATTAGTGGGGGCCTGATGTTTTTGAGTTCTTTATATGTTCTATATACAAGTCCTTTGTCTGACGGATTGCTGGCTAAAATTCTTTCCCATTCTGTGGGTTTTCTCTTCACTCTGTTGGTAATTTATTTCAGTGTGCAAAAACTTTCTAATAAGAAGAGATACCAGTTGTTGATTCTGGGAAGTACTTCCTGTGCAGTTTGCATTTTGTTCATGAACTCTCTGCCTACCCGTGTGTCTTCAAGATTTCTACCTACTTTGTCTCCCAGTAGATTTAGTGTTTCTGTTTTGATATTTAGATCTTTGATCCCTTTTGACTTTAGTTTAGTGGATGATGATAAGGGTCTACGTGACACCTCAGGACCCACACCATGTGGTTGACTCGGGGTGTGGGGAGAACAAGGAGCTCCTCCTCTCTCTGGGGGGCGGCTGTGAGTGTGGCAGACTTTTGGCAGCCGGAAGAAGAGAGACCCTGGCACGTTGGGACCTGCACTGTGTGATTGACTTGGAGTGCCAAGAGAACAAGGAGCTCTTCCCCTCCCTGAGAGGGTTGTGAGTGTGGCTGACTCTCAGCGGCCCAAAGGAGACAGACCCTGGTGCCTCGGAACCTGCACCATGGGGTTGACTTGGGGTGCCAGGAGAACTAGGGGCTCTTTCCCTTTCTGGGGGGCAGCTGTGAGTGTGGGAGACTTTAGGTGGCCCAAAGGAGAGAGACCCTGGTGCCTTGGGACCTGCACCATGCCCTTGGCTCAGGGTGCTGGGAAAACAAGGAGCTCCTCCCTCTCTGGGGGTGGCTGTGAGCCTGCTGGCACACGGGCTGAGAATCAAACATCTCATGTCATCCTGTCCCCCGTCCCATGTTCCCCCCCCTTAGCAAGTGGGAGCCAGTGAACTACACATCTTGTGAAATGATTGGCTATGTTATTTAGTATGAGCTCCCCATATGCAAAGATATGGACAACCATTTGGAAGAAAATAAGAGACAATATGAGAGATAGTGAAGATCTCTTGTTGTCTAGCTTTGAAATTTATGCTTTCTGATGTCCCGTTCTGTTCTGTTTTGTTGTGTTTAATTTTATCTCCTTTAAAATAAAATTTAAAAACAAAAACAAGGCTCTAGTTTCAGTCTTTAGCATATGGAAAGATAATTTTCCAGTACCGTTTATTAAATAGGCTATCTTTCTTGCAGTGAACATGTTTAGCCCCCTTGGTAAAGATAAGGTGACTAAATGGCTTTGTAGCTGTGTCTGCATCTTCTAATCTGTTCCATTGATCCTCATGTCTGTTTTTTTTCCAGTACCATGCTGATTTTATCACTGTAGCTTTATAGTGTAATTTCAAGTCAGGAATTGTGATGCCTCCTACCTTGCCTTTGTTGCCCAAGATTGCTTTTGCCATCCTAGGTATCTTCTGTTTCCAAATGAATTTTTGGAATGTTTTCTCTAGATCTGTAAGGTATGTTATTGGCATCTTGACCAGAATTACATTAAATCTGTATAACAGTTTTGGGAGTATGGCCATTTTCACAATGTTGGTTCTTCCTAACCAAGAGCAAGGGATAGCTTTCAATTTTCTGATAGCCTCTTCAATCTCTCTCTCTCTCTTTTTTAGAGTACTATAGTTTTCAGTGTATAAGTCTTTACATCTTTTGTTAGATTGATTCATAAATATTTCATTGTCTTGGATGCTATTGTGAAAGATTTCATTTCCATAATTTCTCTCGCAGTGAGTTTTTGTTTGTGTACAAGAATGCTATTGATTTTTGAGTACTGACTTTGTTTTCAGCTACACGGTTGAATTTGCTTATAAACTCTAGTACTTTTGATAGAGTTTTGAGGATCGTCTATGTAGAGTATCATGCCATCTACAAATAGTGATAATTTAACTTCTTCCTTTCCTATCCTTATTCCTTTTATATCTCTTTCTTGTCTAATTGCTCTGGCTAATGATTCCAGAACTATATTGAATAGGAATGGTGATAGTGGACATCCTTGTCTTGTTCTTGATTTTAGAGGGAAAGCTTTCAGTTTTTGTCCATTTAGTATAATGTTAATTGTTGTTTGTCATAGATGGCTTTTATCAGATTGAGGTAGATACTATCTATTCCAAATTTCTGTAGAGTTTTTATCATGAACAAGTGTGGTACTTTATCAAAAACTATCTGCATCTATTGAGATGATCGTATGATTTTTGTCTTTTTCTCTGTTGATGTGGTATATTACATTTATTGATTTTCATATGTTAAACCATCCCTACATTCCTAGGATAGACACCACTTGGGCATGATGTATAATCTTCTTGATAATTTGCCACATTTTATTTACCAGTATTTTATTGAGAATGTTTTCATCAGTGTTCACTAGGAAGATTGGCCTATAGTTCTCCTTTTTGGTTGTATCTTTCTCTGGTTTTGAGATCTCTTGGTTTTGGTCTTGGAGATTTGCCTCCAAGAATGAGTTAAGAAGAATTGCTTCTCTTTCAATTTCATTGAAAAGTTTGAGGAGTATTGGTGTTAAGTCTTCACTAAATTTCTTATAGAATTCAACTGTAAATCCATCAGGACCTGGGTTTTTCTTTGTTGATAAGTTTGCAATCACATTTTCAATTTCAGTAACTAATGTTGGGTTATTCAAAATTGCTATATCTTCTTTATTCAGATTTGGTAATTCATTTGTTTCTAGAAATCTTCCATTTCCTCTGTATTTTCCACCTTATATGAGTAAAGATTTTCACAGTAGGTATTCATGATCTACTGACTTTCCATGGGATCTGTAGTAATTTCACATTTTCTATTTCTTACTGCATGAAGCTGAGTTTTTGTTTCTTTTTCTTGAGAAGGTTGGCTAGAAGTTTATCAATTTTGTTTATACTCTCAAAGAACCAGCTCTTTGATTCATTAATGTTTTGTATTGTTTTCTTAGTCTCAGTTGCATTAATTTCTGCTCTGATCTTTATAATTTCCTCTCTTCTATGTTCTTTTGGCTTGACTTGCTTTTCTTTTTCTAGAAGCTTGAGATGTAGCACTAGGTTGTTTATTTGTGCTCATTCTATTTTCCTGATGTGACATTTCATTGCTATATATTTCCCTCATAGGTCCACTTTCATTGCATCCCACAAGTTTCAGTATAATATTGTATCTGCATTTTCATTGAATTGTAGGTATTGTTTAATTTCTTCTTTAATTTCACCTGTAACTCATTGGTTGTTTAAGAGGTTGTTATTCAATTTCCATATGTTTATATAGGTTTTACAGTTTCTTTTGCAATTGATTTCCAATTTCAATGCACTATGATCAGACAATATGCATGGGATAATTTCAGTCCCTTTGCATTTACTTAGGAATGTTCTATTGGTTAATTTATGGTCTATTTTAGAGAATGTCCCATGTGCAGCTGAGAAGAATGTGTATTCTGATGTGGTTGGGTGGAACACTCTGTAAATGTCTACTGAGTCCATTTGTTCACAGGTTTGATTCAGTTCTGTTATTTCTTTACCTACTTTTTGTCTACTTGATCTATCCCTTTGTGATAATGGATATACTTACTACAGTTGTGTTATGTATTTGGTTTTTCATGTCTATTAATATTTGTCTTATATAGTTGGGTGCTCCTGAATTTTGTGCATATATGTTTATGATTGTTAGCTCTTCCTCTTGAATTTTTCCCCTAATAAGTATGCAGTAACCTTCTTTAACTGTTTTGATCATTTTTGGTTTGAAGTTTACATTGTCTGCAAACAGAATAGTTACTCATGCTTTTTTCTGGGTTCCTGTTGTATGGAATATTGTTTTCCATCCTTTGACTTTTAGTCTATGAGTTTCTTCTTGAGTCATATGTGTTTTCTGTATACAGCATATTTTTGGATCCTGTTTCTTGATCAATTCTGTCAACCTATTTCTTTTAATTGGTGAATTGAGGCCATTTATGTTGATAAGCACTGGCTCAATTTTGTCATGTTATTGTTCTGCTGTTGGCTTCTTGCTTTTCCCTCTTGATTAATTGCTTGCCCTGTCTTGTGATTTTTTTCTGTTGTTCTGGAAATTGTAGTTATTTTTATCTCTTTCTAGTATGTCTTTCTGTACTCTTTCTAGGGTTGGTGTAGTGCACATGAATTTCTTCCATTGTTCTTTGTCATGGAAGTTATCTTATTTCTCCATTAATTTTTAAAGAAAGTCTTGCAGGGTACATCAATCTGGGTTGAAAGTTGTTTTCTTTCAGGGTTTGAAACCCCTCACTCCAAGCTCATCTTGACTTGAGTGTGCTGAGAAATCTGCCATCATTCTAACAGGCTTCCCTTGATAGGTGAGTTGTGTCTTTTCTCTAATAGCTTTTAGTATTCTGTTTTTATGCTGAATTTCTGGAATCTTTATTATATGTCTGGGTATAAATTTATTTTGATTATGACTGGTGTTCTATATGCCTCACTTATCTGTATATCAGATTATTTCCCATGTTTGGGAAATTTTTTACTATTACTTCTGTGAATAGTTTACTGATGTCATTTGCATTGACCCCTACATCTTCATTGATGCCTATCAGTCTAATATTGTTTCTCCTTGTATTGTCTTGAAGCTGTTGAATTGTCATTTCGTGCTGTCTTACTATTTTATGAAGTTCTTTCCTTTCATGATTGCTAGCTGCAATCCTGTTCTCAAAGTCCAATATTCTATCCTCAGCTTCATTCAAATGGTTTTGCCAGCTTTCAATAGAATGTTTATTTCCTACATATCTCTTTGAATTTGTTTTATGTATTCTACTTCTTTTCTATATAGTTCATTCAAGATTTCCATCATTTTCACAAGCTTCTATACTTTTTTCCCCATCATTTTCCCAAGCTCCTGTACTTTTTAAAAAATCTGTATCTTCTCTAAGTATGTTGAACAACTCCTTTTTTTAAGGTTGTCATTTCTTTCTTTATGTGAGAGATTATCTCTAATCTGATTTCCTCTATAGCCTCATGGATTTGTTTCTTTATTTCACTTGCTATCTTTTCAGAAATTTTAGGTATGTAACTTTTAATGTCCTCTATTTTGTTGTCTCCTGTACTTTTTCCTGATGGACTGGATGTTTGACATTGCATTTTGCTTTTTCATCTTGTCATTTTCATCTCTTGGGTTAACATTTTGGTCTTTTCAATCCCACTAGTATCAGCTGGTCATAATGCATGTCTTAGGGTCCTACTGTGTGGCTGATGTTTGTCCAATTGCTGGATCCCACAATTAAGAGGAGAGGCCAGTCACCTGAATTCCTCCTGCAGAGACTGTTGGGTGAGTCCTATTTTCTTCCTAAGCTGACTAGCCTAGGGGTATTGATGTAAGTCAACCCCTATTTCCTATTGTTGCTACGGCTTCAGGCTGTTTCAGGCTGCCAGATCTACCTGGCTATAGTGCGCACCTCAGCTGGGAGCCTACTGTGTCACTGGGTATCTTGTAGGCCCTTTTGATTACCTTCAGGTTGGTGGAGGCTTTGTTGGCACTCTCCTCAATCCTGGTGTTCTCTGTATGGAAGAAGGACTCCCCCACACTCTTGCCAGACTCACCAAGGTCTTTCAGCTGGGGAGAAATTCACTGCTGCTCTTGTATACCCACTGAGGTCCTCTATTTGAGGGAGAAACTCAGCACACTGTTGCAAGCCCACTGAGGTTCTCTGTGTGGGCGAGGGGTTGCCGAGGCTCCCACCAGCCCACCAAGGTTCTGTAGGTGGTGGAAGGGCTTGCTAGTTGTCCATGGGCTGCTGTGGCCTTTTGGGGGGTGAGAATGACCAATGATTCTGCTGACCCCTAGGTCCCTGGAGTGAGGAGGAGGGTGAGGCTGATGATCCCCCAACCCCTAGGTCTATGGAATAGAAAGGATTTTATAGCTTGTATTCTAGGAACTAGATAGACTCATCATCATCCCAAAGGGGATTCATAGTGTCTTCTCTAGAGTTTTCTGTGCTCTCTGTTGGCTGCCATTTTGGAGACAGATGCCAGCTGGTCTTTTACCAGCAGCCTAGCATAGCAGGGGACAAAGTCCTACTGGGATTAAAATGCATTTAGTAACTAGGCTAAGTAGATAGTTCTTATCAATATAAAATATACATTGCCAGAATGAGAAACAAACAACTCCTAGAAAGGGTAAGGAAAGCTATTGGGCCCCAAATTACCCTAAAGATACAAAACAGCAAAACAAACAAACAAAAAATGCATTATGAAGTATGTGAACTTTAAAAAATGTCTCTGCTCTCTCTTAAGCACATTCTCAGGTGTCCTCCAATTAATCAAAATGCCCGTAATATTTCCATATGAAGATATTAATATTGCATCACCACTCATTACTGCACAGAGATTAACAGGGTCCCCCAGCCTCACAAGGCCTGGAACATTTGTGGTTTGATTGTTCTACAGCCACTATTCTTTCTCCCTAAAGGGATTTTTCTTCTGAAACAATGTCTTTCTAAAGGAAATTGACTTCTTCCTCAAATTCTATGATTTTAATTTAAAAATTCTCTTCCACTGAACATTTTTGTGGAGTTTTCATACTTGTTTCTCAATAATAATTTTTTTCCCCTTGTTTCTCAATGGACACTTCCCCAGAACTATTCTCATATAAGATACCTTTGGTGCTACCAACCACCTTAGCTAATTCCATTTTACTTCTTCAGACTGACAATGACTCAATGGCCTATGTTTTTTAGAAAAAAAAAGGGTAGCAACAATACAGAATTCCAAAGGAAAAAAAGAAAAGAACAAAAAAACCCCTAAGAAATCACTACTTGATAAATTACATACTGTCATCTTAGAAATAGTTATTCAAGTTACAAAATTAAAGCATACAAAGTAAACATTCAAAGAGTGGCATTGTTAACAGTTCTGCTTAACAATCTAACAAAAACAGTAAATGGTCATCTATCTTACACACTTAAGCATACATGCGGTTATATCCTTTAGAGCACTCTCTTTTCCTCTCTTTTTTACAATAGCAATTACACATTTTGGGTTTTATTACTCCTACAGTTCTTACTACTTTTTACACTAGAGACACAATGTGATATTTATAAATATGATTCTTATTTATTTCAATAATAAGAATAGTCTCAGGTTGTCTCCATTTCCCTATGATATTTCTTCTTCATAGCTGAGTAATATTCCATTGTAGAAAAATACCACATCTTTTTCATCCACTCTGCAGTTGATGGGTATCTTGGTTGTTTCCAAGAATTAGCTACTACAAATTGTGCTTCTATAAACATGGGTGCACATATACCACTGTGATACGAACTTTTCAGTTTTTCTGGGAAAATACCCAGGAGGGGAATAGCTAGATTGAATGGAGCTTCCAATCCTAGACTTCTGAGAATTCTCCATACTGATTTCCATAGTGGTTGCACCCGTCTACACTACCACCAACAGTGGAGCAGTGTTCCTTTTTCCCCCGTAGCCTTACCAACATTTGTTATCAGTTGATTTCTTGATGGCAGCTATTCTTTCCGGAGTGAGATGATACCTCAATGTTGTTTTAATTTGCTTTTCTCAAATGACTAGTGATGGTGAACATTTCTTTATGTATTTATTTGCCATTTGTATATCTTTATCTGAGAACTGTGTGTTCATCTCAGATGCCCATTTTTGGAGAGGGTCTTTGAATTTGGGGAGCTTGATGTTTTTCAATTCTTTATATGTTCTGGATGTAAGTCCTTTGTCTGAGGGGTTGCTGGCTAAGATTCTTTCCCATTTTGTGGGTTTTCTTTTCATTCTGTTGGTGATTTCTTTTGAAGTGCAGAAACTTTTCAATAATATGAGATCCCAGTTGTTGATTCTCTGAAGTGTTTCCCATGCAGGTTGTGTTTTGTTCATGAATACTCTGCCTACCCCTATGTCTCCAAGACTTCTATCTACCTTGTCTTCCATAGATTTAGTGTTTCTGTTTTAATATTTAGATCTTTGATCCATTTAGACTTTAGTTTTGTGCATGGTGATAGGCATGGATCTAGTTTCAGTCTTCTGCATGTGGATAGCCAATTTTTCCAACACCATTTATTAAAGAGGCTATCCTTCTTCCAGTGAACATGTTCAGCCCCTTTGTCAAATATCAGGTGGCTGAGTGTCTTTGTACTTATACTTGCATCTTCCAATCTGCTCCATTGATCCTTAGGCCTATTTCTTTGCCAGTACCATGCTGATTTTATCACTGTGGCTTTGTAGTACAGTTTCAAGTCAGGATTTGCAATGCTTCCAGCCTTGCTTTTATTTCCCACAATTGCTTTTGCTATTCTAGGTTTCTTCTGTTTCCAAATGAATTTTAGGAGTGTTTTATTAGATCTGTGAGGTATATCAATGGTATTTTGATTGGGATTGTGTTTAATCTGTATAACAGTTTTGGGAGTATGGCCATTTTCACGATGTTGGTTCTTCCTAGCCAAGAGCAAGGAATATCCTTCCATTTTCTAATATCCTCTTCAATCTCCTTTTTTTTAGCATAATATAATTTTCAGCATACAGGTCTTTTACATTCTTAATTAGGTTGATTCCTAAGTATTTCATTTTTTTAGATGTTATTGTGAAGGGCGATATTTCCATAATTTCTTTCTCGGTGAGTTTCTTGTTTGTGTACTAGGAATGCTATTGATTTTTGAGTACTGACTTTGTATCCAGCTATACTGCTGAATTTGTTTATTACCTCTATTAGTGTTTTAATGGAGTTTTTTGGGTCTTCTATATAGAGTATTGTGTCATCTGCAAATAGTGATAATTTAACTTCTTCCTTTCCTATCTTTAATTCCTTTTATTTCTCTCTCTTGTCTGATTGCTCTGGCTAGTGTTTCCAGAACTATATCAAAAAGGAGTGGTGATAGTGGACATCCTTATCTTGTTCCTGATTTTAAAGTGAAAGCTTTCAGTTTTTGTCCATTTAGTATAACATTGGCTGTTGGTTTGTCATAGATGGCCTTTATAAAGTTGAGGTAGACACCGTGTATTCCGAGTTTCTGAAGGGTTTTTATCATGAATATATGTTGGACTTTATCAAAAGCTTTTTCTGTATCTATTGAGATGACCATGTGGTTTTTATTTTGGCTCTGTTGATGTGGTGTATTACATTTATTGATTTTCGTATGTTAAACCATCCCTGCATTCCTGGAATGAACCCCACTTGGTCATGATGTATAATCTTCTTGATGATTTGCTGCATTCTATTTGCCAGTATTTTATTGAGAATCTTTGCATCAAAGTTTATTAGCGATATTGGCCTATAGTTCTCCTTTTTGGTTGGGTCTTTCTCTGGTTTTAGTATAATGGGCTATTTTTTTAAAAGAACAGATTTTATCTTTACACACAAGAAACACATTAAATATTCTTAATTCAACACGAAGCTTATTAAACATCTCTTTATAAGGAGAACTAGGTCCCTTAAATATGAGTGCAATAAAGAGTGCTAGAGCAGATCTAAGAGGGCATGTGAGGCCACGCTGGCCAGCCTGGAGGAGTGGCCCCGGGGAGACTGACTTGGAAGTGAGTTGAAGATATCCTGGAAGAGAGCTGCCCATAGGCAGGCAGGGAGGGAGGAAGAGGAGAAAGGGAGGGAACAGGATTGGGAAGTAGGGAGAATGGAGGCGAACACAGGGATATGGAAATAAAAAGACAGTAATTTATTTAAAAGCACAACACTGGGACAGAAGCAGAACTGCATGGCTGCATGAAGGCAAGAGAGGAAAGAAACACTCTTGCCCACTTCCCGACACAATAGTCTGTAGCTCAGAGCCTGTGAGAAAAAGGGTTTTGTTGCTTCCACTCCAGCAGAAGACAGTGTGACCTCCAGACAGGCAGCATGCAGTGGGGCCCGGGGCGGTGGCACCACAGGAGATACAGTGAGCAGAGGCCAGCTTCCCCCTGAGCTTGCACTGTACCTTCGCAAGGACCATTGGAGGCAAGGACAGCTGGAAAGGCATGGGCGATGCAAAGGCACTGATAGCTGAGGTCCTGCAGAAGTGGGCAGGGTAAGCACCCTTGACATCGGAGTTCAGATCCTTTAATGCAACCCTAGCAGTCCTCTCTGGCTATGGAATTGAGGGAATACAGATTAAATAAAATCTTGAAATCTCTGTTGGGGATGCAGTAATAAATGCCTGAAGTGAAATTAAAGAACAGGATGACTTTGTGAGGTTTTGAAATCAGAATTGGTTAGCAAAAGCCAGATGTGATGATGCACATCTGTAATCCCAGCACTCTGGAAAGCTGAGGCAGGAAGATTGCAAGTTTGAGTCCAGACTGGGCAATTTAGCAAGGTCTGTCTCAAAATAAAAACATGTACCTCTGTGAAGGTTTTGAGTCCAGTCCTCAGTACTACCAAAGAAGAAGAAGGAGGAGGAGGACACAAAGAGGAGGAGGAAGATGAGGAGGAAGATGAAGAGGAGGAAGAAGGGGAGGAGGTAGCAAAGTGAAAATACACTTGCGTCACAATCCAGCTTTCCTAATTTTGGCTGCATAAAAGAAAATTCAAGATGTCACTGGGTGACCTAGTAGCTCCACAAACAAGCAAACTTATAAAGCAAATTAATTTATGTGGTTTATGTTTTCAAGAACTCTGTGTATAGGGGCTATAAAGGGATGAGAAATGCACTGTTAAGAAACCTTTGGAAATCACCTTGGAAAAAAAGAAATAAAACATTTCATGAAGTATTCAAATCACTGAAAAATAGTGGAAAAAGTTTTTTACAAATCCTGCTCTGATTTATGATTTCAAGAGCTCCATGTACAATGCCTCTAAAGTATCTATACATACATGATTAAGGATTCATATTTGCAAGCATATTTTCCTGAGTTTTTCTGGTTTCATAATTTTTATTGCTAAATTGTATTAACTGCTAATATACTTACAATGTGGATTCCTTCTTAATACAGAACACATTTTAATATTCTTGTTTTTGGCAAGACTTTCCATAAACACGTTACTTCCAGAAAGTGACTTTGTTAAAAAATGTTAATATCTTTATAGTATTCATAGATGTTAAGCCTTTAAAGTGTCATTAATGTCAGGTTAATTTTAAAATTCTATAATTGCTAAGTTAGCACTTTAAGGAACTTGACTGTTATCTCTTTATCCATGGAAATTCCATAAGGTAAAGGAAATGAACATCCTTTAACTTTTAAATAAGTTTTGTAGCACTGGGGTTTAAACCCAGGGCCCCCACACTGAGCTACATTCCCAGCCTTTTTGTTTAATTTTTAATTTTGAGAAAGGGTCTTTCTAAATCACTAAGTTGTTAAGTCTCAAATTTATGATCTTCCAGTGTCAGCCTCCTCGAGTATTGGGATATAAGCATGTATCATTATGCTCAGTTTAAAAGCTCAGTATTTACTTATTTTTCTCATTGTAAAAATAGCATTCTAATTAAAGAATAGTGAGGAAAAATTACAGCACACTAATAAGAAATCAAACCGTAAACTAAATAATCCCAATCTGTTGGAGACAAATACTGTTATAATTTTCAGATATTTTTCTATATGTATGTGTTTTTATGCATGTTGCATATAGTGAAATAAAATGGGATCATATTGCATAACAGTTTTTACATCCTATCTTTTTTTTTCTTTTTTGAGACGGGGTTTCACTATGTAGTTCAGGCTGGCTTTGAACTCTCTGTGTAGCCAAGCTGGCCTCTGACTCACAGTGTGCTCCTGTCTCAGCCTCCTGAGTGCACCTCCGTGCCCAGCCACATCCTCTCATATTTTCACTAACTGTAACTTATTAGTCTTTATTTTTCTAGTAGAAAGATAATTTCTCTAGTTCACAAGGTGTAATTATATTTTTTCCACCAGTGATTATCTTTTTTGTTGTTCAAAGTATTTGAAATACTTTAATCTCCACTCATCAAGGCCAAGAATGTGACAGTATCTATTAATTATCATGTGTATACAATGAGAAATCCTACAGTATCTATTAATTATCATCTGTGTAGAGTGAAAGATCTTGCAGGCTTTTACTGTGCCTACTTTGCAATTTTACTTACAATTTACCTAAATTCATCCTTAGGTAGATGGTGTTGTGCTCCTCAACTGTGAATGTGACACTTTCTGAGCAGTGACTGAGAGGACAATATTGATCTTCCCTTCAAAAAAACCTTCTGTTAAGTGCCTAATGTTTTTCTCCCCAGCTTGAAAGCTACTCTTCATTTACTTCTGCTATTTGGTTTTCTGGAGAAGTCTATGGTTTTCAGTCCTGGCTGCACGTTCAAATCAATGCCCAAGCACCATCCCAAAATAACTAAATTGGGATCTCTAAGGATGGGGAACACACATTGCTGCTTTTCAAATATTTGCCTTAGTGATTGCAATGCATAGTCAGGATTGAAAACCACTGCATCTAACAAACAAACAAACAAAAAATGAAAGACTCCTGTCTGAATTCTTTCAGAAATTTTTTTTGTTATTCTTAAATCTTGAAACATTTAACAGCACATATTTGGTGCCTATATCTTAAATTACTTTGTGGTTGCTTGGAATTGAACTGAGGGCCTCATGCATAAGTTTGCATGCCACTGGGCTAAACTCCCAGCCCTCTCAGTATGATCACTAATTTCACACACTAGGAATTTTCCTATATAGTTACTTTGATGATTACTTTCACCATGTCACTTCTATTTTTTATTTCTTGGATCCTTAGGTAATGTTAGTTTGATATCAATGTTTATTTGAGTTTCTATAACACAGTGCCATTAACAGGATAGCTTATAACATCAGAAGTTTATTTCTTACAATTTATTTCTTACAATTATAGAGACGAAAAGTCCAACATTAGGACTTCCATAGCATCACAATTCTGGATTTCAAGTTATATTACGAATAATAACAACAGCATGGTACTGGCACAAAAATAGGTACACCACAGAATAATATAGAAGCAGAGATCTGTACAGCAAAAGAATCAAGTCAGAATGGGAAAAATTTTTGCCAGTTACTCCTCAGAGAGAGACCCAGTACCTAGAATATACAAAGAACTAAAAAAAAAAAAAAATTAAACTGTCTAAAATTAAACATCTAGTCAAATAATGAACAAGGAAATGAACAGACAGATCACAGAGGAAAAAATATAAATGGTCAATAAATATATGAAAAAATACTCAACATCTCTTGCCATCAGCAAAACGCCAATTAAAACAATATTAAGATTCTCTCTTACTCCAGAAAGAATGGCAATGTTAAGAAATCAAACAAAAGCAGATACTGGGGAGGCTGTGGTGAAGAAGAAACTCTCCTACATTGTTGGTGGAAACATAAACTAGTACAACCATTATGGAAATCAGTATGGAGATTCCTCAAAGAAATGGAATAAGAAATTGTCTATGATTCAGTGAACCCCTGCAAGGTATCTTCCCCAAACAGCTTGAGTCATCATACATGCATACCAACATTTACAGCAGCACAGTCCATAGTAGTTAAACAGTGGAAATGGCCTGTACACACTTCAACAGATGATCAAATAACGAAAAATGTGGTATCCGTATATAATGGAATACTACTCTGATAAAAAGAATGAAAGATTTGAGACACTTGTACAAAAATGGATTCCCTTGGAAAATATAATGTTGAGTAAATAAAACAGACACAAAAGCTTAAATACCATGTGGTAGCTCTCATTTGAGTAAGGCAAAGTACAAAGAAAATAATAAGGATGGATAGAAGGGGAAAAGAAAATGCATCTTTTGCAGCAATGAAATGGTCCAGTGGAAAAAGCACAAAGGTTGAGGAGGAGGGAACAGGGAAATAAGTAAAATAAAGATGTGCCATGTACAGGAACCTAATAGCCTCAATTAATGTAAACATTATAGGCCATAATATGAGCGATAGTTAATGAAAAATGGGATGAAGGAATTAGAGGAAGAGGCAGGGAGGGGGAGGGAAGGGATAAAAAAAAAACGAGCTGTGGTATAAACATGTAACCATTCCCCAAGGTGATTGTAAACTGCATGAACTGCAAATGTGAACTAAGGAAAAAAAAAATAGAAGCATGGAAACAACCTTGTGTACTTCAGACACCTGACTTGACAAAAGGACCAAAAACATACACTGGAGAAAATGGTGCTGAACACTAATTATCTGTCTATGTGAGGAAACTAGACCCATATCTTTCAGCCTGTATTAAAATCAAATCAAAATGGAGCAAAAATCTAGCAATAAATAGAGAAGCATTGAAACTGATGGGTGACTACATAGGGAAAACTACTGAAGCCATAGGTATAGGCAAGGACTTTCTGAACAGAACTCCAGTATCACAAGAAATAATATCAAGAATCAGCAAAGGGGAGTACATTGGACTTTAAAGCTTCTGCATAGCTAGGGAAATGGTCAACAGAAAGAGGGGACAACCTGCAAAATGGGGCATAGTTTTGCCAGCTAGTCTTCTGATAGAGGACTAATACCTAGAATAAAGAACTCAAAAAGATTAACTCCCAAAACAAGCGATCCAACCAAAAATGAGCAAATGAATGACATAGACACATCTCAAAGAAGAACTACAAATGGGCAATAAGGATATAAAGAAATGGTCATTATCTTTAGCCATGAGGAAAATGCAAATAAAACATCTTGTATTCCATCATATGCCACTCAGAATGGTTATCATAAAGAACACAGAAAATAATAAATGCTGTTAATAATAAGGGAAAAAGAAGCCCTTCCAAATTGTTGGTGGGAGTGTAAACATCACGCAACCACTATGGAAACCAGGATGGAGATTCCCAAAAAACTAAAACTGAAAATTCCATTTGACCCAGGTATAATTCTACTGCGTATATACCAAAATAGTTAAAGACATCTTGCTAGAGTGATACATGCATGCCCATGTTTATACCAATTCAATTCAAAATAGTTAAACCCTGGAAATAGCTTAGCTATCCATCAACAGAGGAATAAATAAATACAATGTGATCTATATACACAATAGAATTTTATTCAGTTATAAAGAATAAATGTCATGTCATATGCAGGAAAAAAGATGGCTCTTGAGATCATAACCTTATGTGAAAGAAGTCAGACATAGAAAATTAAATATCTTATGGTTTCTCTTACATAAGAATATATATATAATTTTAAAGAGAAAATAATGAAAGAAAATTTCAAAACAAGATATAAGAGAATAACAATGGATAATATATTGCATATTGTTATCTTTAAATTAGTAACTCAGAGTACAAGATATAGGCAATAATTGTACAAACACTATTAGCATTTTCAATGAACTGAGAAATTAGTAGTATAGCTATCTTAATTGTCATATATATATGACATTTGTCATATGACTATATATATATATATATATATATATATATATCTTTTACCTTCCTTCTTTTTTTCCTTTCCCTCAATCCTTGTTTCTCTTTCTTTTTGAACAGAAAGCAACTCAAAATATAAATAAAGAGTAAAATAAAGGAAAGACAGTAGGAAACAAAGAGGCAGAATTTTTGGAGATGGGAAAGAGGATCAAGAGAAGGAGAGAGGGTGGAAAGGGGGTGGTAAAAGGATAATGACTGTCATATCATCTGTGTGTACCCTTTCCCCAAAAGAACTGTAACTATCATGTATCGCAAACACACCATGAAAAGGATTCCCACAGTGTGATGTTGGAGGAGGGGCTGTTTCCTTGTTACCATGTTGTGGCTGATTCTCATAGAGCAGGGAGGCCTTCTCTTAAAAGGACCTATCCCTGCAAAGTCTCTGCCTTCCTGACCTAGTCAGCTTCCAAAGTTTCTGCCTCTGGTAGCATCACCTCAGGAGTTAGGGTCTATGAACTTGGAGAGACCATTAAGTTTGTAGGACTGTATTTCCCGAGCCCTCCTCTATCTTTCCCTCATATTCCCCCATAATTTTGTTACTTTATACTTGTTATGCTAGTTTAAAATTTTCACTTATACTTAATTTTATTTTCTATGATGTTCAATCCACTGTCTATTGATTTCGGTAAAGCTTGAGACTGCAATCTCCTTTTAATTTGGGGATGTTTCCTTTTCTGAATGTTTGCTCTAATGTTATAAGTATAAACTTCCTTTGAACTTTGTTGAGAATATAGATGAGAAATTTCCTTTTATCTTGAAATTCAGACTTCCATCAAGGTATGGCTAAATGCTGATTTCATTTTATTTCTTTTTCCTTGATGTCTAAGAAGGTATTTTGAATCACACATTGAAACACAGCTTCAGCTGATATATGCTCTCTTTGAGGTCTTAAATACCCCAACTTCACTCGTCCAGATCTTTTCTTCAAAGCCGGCATTACTCACAGGACAGATCCTCACTGTCTGTTCCATATCACTTACCTCTCCGGTTGCATCTTTCCCTTGCCCAATTCCCTGTCTTAGGCACTATGGAAAGTCATCCACCGCGTCAGCTCTATTAATGGTCCCTGCCTTGTTGATTCTGCTCCCCAGCACTCCGACTTTAGTACACAATCCCATAGCCGGATAATTAATTTCAAAATGTCAATTCTCCCTTTAGTTCTATCTCTTCATTAGCTCTCTCCTCCACTCTGTTTTTACTAATCGATCTATCTTTTATCCTTTCTTCCTTTGCTGGTAGCCGAAGCTAACCTTGTACTTGTGATGATCTTCCTACCTCAGCCTCCAAGTACAGGTGTCAGCCATCACTCCAGGTACCACTCATCTTGTCGTGTTACCTGTGTTCTTTTTGTACCTGTATTTTTAAAATTAAGATCACGATACAAATTAATCTAGAAACTTATGTTCCTGGACTAAATACTGTATGTGTCTGTAGACTGATTTTCCACTACCTTTTTAATGCTGTTTTCATTCCTTGTACTACATATTGTATGATGAGATTATGGTATGATCTGCTATTTATCTCTCAAAATCCGTTTTTCCAGTATCTTGACTCTTTCATTGCAAGCACTTGTAGTGACCCCTTAAATCTGAGAAAAAGAAACAGGGAGTCAGGCTGTGAAGAATCTTGGAAAGACGACTTCACCTTCTTTCTACTCATCCCTTTTTGAGGAGAATTGTAACTTGTGTATAATAAATGACAAACCTCCTAAGTGTATAGCTTATTGAATTTTAAATATGTATGTGGTTATGCAACCAGCATTCAGAGCTAGAAAAAGAACATTTCCTGCAATGCGTGAAGCTCTCTCATGTCCCCCCTCAGCTAGTTTAACCTCTATCACAGTATCACCATGGCTAGATGTCATGGCTTTGAATTTTGCATTTTATATATATATATACATATATATTGCAGTCAGAAAGATAGATCATTTAAATTTCCTTCAGGAAAGAACCGGCTCCAAGAGTGCAGTTGGTCGGCAGTCTCCAGATGTGTGTTCCTCAGAATCCGCACTGGATTTATCTGAGCCAATGTCATGCACTTCCTGGGCTGTGCTGGTCAGTGTTGAGCAGGGCCATGGCATAAGGTTTGCTCTTTGTAGTCAGCAAGAGACTCCGCTATGGGTAAACTTTGCATGGAACCCCAGCATTGAGCTGCTGCAGACTTTCCCAGAGCTGTACTGAATGCTGAGGCTCTTTACTTGGATTTTGATGCTTCTTTTCTTTAAATTTGGCTTGTAGCCTCTCTCTGCCTGCTTTTATTGTTTGCGTCTCTCAGTCATGGCATTTGCTTCTTAAAGGATTTAGTCACACTACTCTTCAGTCTTGCTTCTTTTGCTCAATATTATGTCAGTGAGATGCAACCATGCCTTTGCACTTGGCAGTAGTTTATTTTTCTCACTTGCATGTAGGTATTCTAATGTTTATATTTTTGTTATATTATAAATTTGTGAATTCATAAGTAAAGCTACTGTGATCATACTTACATATATATTTTGGTAGATTTAAACACTCGTTTTTGTAGGGTAAGTGGAATTCTGAGTTATAGGGTATATACTTAGGTTTAGTTTAAATAGATGCTGATGGCATTTTCCAAAGATTTCTGTTTTTAATCACTTTATCCTACCAAAATTTTTTGGTGGGGGAGGGAGTTCCAGTTGGATTACATCATCGCCAACATTTGGTATTGTCAGCTATTTGCCTTTTCCTGTGATTGATAAAGTTCATATGCTTATTGGTCATTTGGCTATCCATTTTTGTAATTATCTTGTTAAAAAATCTTTTACCCAAGCTGGGTGTGGTGGTGCATGCCTGTAATCCCAGTACTCAGGAAGCTGAGGCAGAAATATCTCCATGATTTCAAGGTCAACCTGGGCTGCATAACAAGACCTTGTTTCAAAAAACAAAACAAAACAAAACAACAACTAACAATATTCTTCTCCATTTTTACAGTTACATTGTTAATGATTTGAGGGAGTTTTAAGAAATAGTCTGTATACGGGACTTTCATCAGTTACATCAACTGCAAATGTCTTGTCCAGTTGTGGCTTGCCTTATCACTTTCTTAATATTGTCTTTTCATAAATATGAATTCTTCATTTTAATAAAGTTCACTTTTTTTCAACCTTTTGTTTTTAGGCTAATGTTTATGTTGGCCTATTTAAGAAACTTTTTGACCAAACAAAGATAATGAAGACATCCTGTTTTTCTGAGAATATGTATTGGTTTACTTTTCTCATTGAAATCTGTGACACATTTGAAATTAATTCTTTTGTACATTTTTTCAGTTTTTATTTTTTATTAGTATGTGTTTGTAGTATGCAAGGATTACATTTCTCCTGGGGCAGTTGATACATGTACAAAACCCATCTGAATTATTTTTTTTCATCTCTGTCCCCTTCCTTCTCTCTCCCTCTTCCATCTTTTGGTTCCCTTCCATTTTGCAAAAGAGCTATCTCCCTATTTCCTATCATGTATCATTTTGTTTTTAATTTATAGTTTGAGTTTCTTGTATAAGATGCCTTGTGTGTCTGATTTATTTTACTTAACATTATGGTCTTGAGGTACATCTGTTTTCCTACAAATGACTCATGCTTGTCACAATGATATTAATTAATTATATGAAGGAAAATCAATTATTTTATTTTTATTTACCTATTTTTCTATTGGTGATGGTACTAAGGATTAAATCTATGGCTACACCCCCAATCTGTTTGCATTTGGAGGCGGGGTCTAACTACGTTGCTAAGTTACCCAGGCTGGGCTTGAACATGCCGTGCTCCTGATTCAGCCTCCCAGAGTGCTGAGATTACAGGTGTGCAGCTCCGTGCCCTGCTTAAACTCTATCGTGTGTGTGTGTGTGTGTGTGTGTGTGCGGTGAAAGGGCTCAGAGTTTCTGGAGGGCTTCTGAGCTGGTTGCTGGTGTGTGCCACAGTTGGCCTGACCCAGCTCCCAGGCCAAGGTCTCCGGTCTGGCGCCGGCTGCGCCTTCCCAGCCTCAGCTGCCCTGACAGCCTGTTTCTTAAGGCAGCCGCTTGGGCCTGGCTGTCGAGCCCAGCCCCACAGACGCTGTGAAAGTCTCCAAACCTTTGGGAAATCATCCAATAACACAATTTCTGCCATGCACAGGTTTCTGCTTGAGATATTTGCCACAGCTTGTCAGTCAAGCTATCCTCAAATTCTCACCATTTCTAGAGCCAAAAGAACTTCTGATAGTGCCCGCTGTGTACTCTGCGGCCTCCTCACTCCAGGTCAAGCTGCTCTTTTTGGGTTGGCAAATTGGCTCTGCATGTCCGTCTTTAATCTCGTCCCAACTGCAAAGGATTTAAAACAAATTCTTTGAAGTTTCTGGCATTTGTATGGTTTCCTTCCCTAGCTTCCAGTACTCAGGGTTTTACATATTTTAAAATTTTCTAGGTCACATTGGATGGAACTTGGAAGCAGGTGGTTCAAATATGTGCTGTCAGCCTCTAGAATTTCCCCTAAAATGTAGTGAGGAGGTTTTTGCTTTTAGTTTTATGAAGCTTGTGGTGAAAACTCTGTTAAGTCTAGCAGAAAATGTTACTAATTACTGATAATAAATTTATTAATTAATATTGCCAATTACGATTTACTATTCATTTATATATTTGTTTATTGTATATTGTAAGTCTGTCTTTTAAAGGACCTCTATGAAATATGTTTGAGATATTGCTGTATATCAAATTTTACATTATTCTCAAAACTTGTTAACGTAATAGGAACCTATTTCCATGTTAATTTTCCACGATAATTTTTCTTTTTCTTTTTTTCTTTTCTTTTTTGATATCAGGGGTCAAAGTCATGACTTTGCATTTGCCAGGCAGGCATTTATGCTGCTGAACTAAATCCCCAGCCCTAATTTTTCTTTTTCATATGTATTATATTACAATTTTTACAAATTCTCAGATATATCCAGACATATCTGCAGGTTGATATATGCTAAAGAAGTACAGAGAAAGGAAAAATTATGGAAAGATATGCCCTGGACTGGAAGTGGGCAGGGATGTGGATTAGAGTAGGAGAGAAGGAGTATTACATTAAATCTGTAAGCTTCTATTGTGTGCTTGTATGCTGGGGTTGTAACTCAGCAATCAGAGTGCTTAGCTCATTTATATAATGTTCTGGATTAGATCCTCAGCACTGCCAAAGGAAAAATGCTTTTTAAAATAAAAGTGTTCTTAATTTCACTAATTCTTCCAATAATAGTTATATAATATTTGTTATCTAGTCTATAATGTTGCATATTTAGGTAATTTCTATTTTTCTCCAGATGTAAATGCCTTTGTTCTTAGGGACACACACACACACACATACACACACACACACACTCTTATTTAGTATTCTTAGAACTTATTCCTTGAAGTAGAATCACTCCATAAACACATCACAAGCCAAATGCTTGATAATTTTCCAGAGAATTTTTTCATTTTCTAATTTACCAGCAGAGCATAAAATTATCCATCTGTTTAAATTATAATTAGGTTTGGCAGTTTATAATAAAACATTTAAACTAACAGAGGCTCAAATACCTAAAGTTAACAAGATTTCATAAACAAGACATAAAAAGCCCTCCTATTTTGTGAATTTGGATGTAGAAACATAGGATGATATGGTAGCCCCTGAAATCATTAGATTCCTGATTTCTCTGAATATTGCACTGTGGCTTCATACTCCACAATATTGCTGGAGCTCAAGCCACTGCATTCCCATTCCAGGCAGAAGGAAAGAGGAACATGAACACCGCAAGAGCAATAGCTAGTGCTTGAGCTTATTTTCTTACAGGAGTCATTAGGCGGTCCAGCAACACTTCGACCTCTCAGTAGTTATATCTTAGCCATGTGGTTACACTTAATACAAAAAGGCTAGAAAATGTGGCCGTCTGATAAGAGCACATTGCTCCCTCAAATAAAGACAAGATTCTGTGAGTGTGATCTTTCATTCTGATATGTGAAATTCATTGGATTAAGAAACACCTAGCAGATGAGTAAAGCACACTCCTGGGTGTATTTGAGTCGACGATGGAAGTGTGGTCTATAATGGTCCCTTACCCCTTCCTCTCTGGCGCTTCTCTGCTTGACGGCCAAGCATGAAGCAGCTTTGCTCTTCCATGGTTTTGTTTTGCTTTGTTTGTACTGGGGATCAAACTCACAATCTCATGATTGCCAGACAGGCACTTCTAACACTAAGCTAAATCCCCCGTCTTGTTCCATGCTTCTGCCATGAGGTTTTTGCTTTGGAACTTGCCAACTGAGAGGTAAAATCTCCTAAAACCACAGGCAAAGTAAACCTTCTGTCCTTTAAATTTTAGGTGTCAGGTATTGGGTTCCAGTAACAGGAAAGCTGACTAACACAGTAAGTCAGCAGGAGAGATGAGTTATATATAGAAAATTCACACACTCTGCCATATAACAATGTCTACCATCCTACTCTCTTCAAAACTGTTTTCTACTTTAGCTGGAGTTGTCTTTTGTTATTAGTAAGCCTTCATATTTATGTGCATACATTTATGTTGCATGTACAATTCTCTAGCAAAAAAAGGTTCTGAGACGGAGATATTTAAACAGGAAAGTTCATGTGATCAGAACTTTGTTGGAAGGGAAGAAAACAGTACTGGAAGGGAGAAAATTTAGGCTGAGAGGTAGTTAACCAAATGCCTTGGCTATACCACAGGAAATCTGGGATAGCTCTATAGAATTTTCTGAGTTCCAGTGAAGGCATTAGACTTTATACCCCACCTTGGCCATCACTGGTTGAAAATTGCTTAGGGAAAGAGAGTGAGCATGTTGGTTGAGGCAGCTTCTTTTTTAGTCAAAGAAGTTCCTTAAACTGGAGGAATAAGTCTCTCTTTCCTTTTGTGATTTGTCTGTTCACTTCTCTTGCTCAACATTATTTTTACAGAACACTTTCAGCATTCTTTATATGCAACTATTCCCTCTTATGATATGCTGTTAAAAATTAGACACTCACATTTGGATTTTACTTGTATTAACATAAATAGCACATATGCTTAAAGCTTCTGTCTTCCTCTCCTTTTAAAAAAGAAATAAATCTCTACCGACCCAACAAGGACCTACTCCCAATCCTTGCTCACTCTCTTCCCCTCTAAAAATGACTTTTATCCTGTTTGTTTCCCTCCCCTGCATACCTATGTGGCCAGTAATTAATTCTTAAAATTTAATGGATTATTAAACTTTTAATAAATAACCAATTTAATATTTATTAATGAGAATTCAAAATAAGTGACATCAAATCTATAAATACAGTACTATGCATAATTTTTCTTGCAAGTCATATTGATAAAGCATTTCTTCATGAAACTACCCTTGTTGATTGCATTCTCATTGTTATCCTTGTCTTTCCTATTAGAAAAAGATTAAAAGTCATCACCTAGCAGAGGTACTAAAAGGAGTGAAAAAAAATTCACTTTATAGGCCAATGAAAAAATCATCATCAGAAGAAGAATTGAAGTAAGATGGAGCTCTAGGGAAAATAAATAGTTCTGCATTGTTAAAGAGCAAGAACTTATGAATAAAAAAGAGAAGAAAACTCAAATTATAAAATTCAGAAATAAAATAGGGGCATTACTACCAGCCTGACATATGTAAAGGTAATATGAGAATACTACTATTTCAACAGGTTAGATAGTTAGATGAAATTGACAAATTCATAGAAACACAAACTATAAAACTGACCCAAGAAGAAATAGAAAATTTAAATACACACATAACAATCAAAGATATTAAATTAGTAACAGTGAAATTTCCTATGAAGAAAATCTTATGTCCAGATGGCTTCACTGGTGGTTTTTAAAGTGCTTAAATGAGAATTAATACAAATTCCTCACAAATTCTTTGAAAATTAGACAAGGAAATACTTCCCAGGTGATTTATGAGAATGGTATTACCCTTATACCAAAACTAGACAAGGTCCTCATGGAAAAAATTCCTAAAGGTCAAGATTCTTTGTGTATATAGATGAAAAAAACCCCAACAAAATACTGAAAAACAGTTTTAAAATAATTTTATTGGTACATTTTTAGATATACATAATGATAACATATGGAATATGTAGTTGCACATATTTATATCTTGATTATTCTTTTTTTTCCACTTGAAAAACAAAATTCTGCAACATTTACAAAGATGATACATTGTGACCAAGTAGTTTCATTTCAAGAATGAAATTTGGTTCAATATGTAAGAAGTGATTGATATAATACACCATGTTGATAGAAAAAAGCCAAGATTATTTCAATAGTACACAAAAAAATTCACAGAAATCTAACACATTTAATAATTAAAACACTAAAAAAACAAAGAATGTATGGGAACATCCTCACATTAATAAAAAGACATCTCCAAAAACCTACAGCTAACATCATGCTTAATGGTAAAAGACTGGTAATTTCCTTTTATGAAAGAAAAAAGATATGGATATCTGTTCTTGCCACTTTTTATTCAACATTGTACTTGAGCTTTTAGCCAGGGCAAATAAGCAAGAAAAAGAGAGATACTATGAAAGAAAAAAGAATCCACATCAAAAGGAAGAGATAAAGCTACCTCTGTTCACAAATAAACTTGTGTGTGAAACATCCTACACAATCCACTAAATGAACAGACAAAGCACATATTAGTGTCAATAAACAATACCAGAAAGACAAAATATAAACTATCAATAAATAAGATAAAAGTAAACTTAAGAAGTCAAGGTCGATTTCTTTTCTTACTTTTTTTTTTTTTTTTGAAGAGCAGAATATATTTATTGAGAGAAAGCTTCTGTCTGAAGAGAGACAGAAGGGGTCCTGAGCGGGGTGCCCAGGACTCTGTCTTTTCCAGGGACTTTATTATAGAGTAAAATCATGGGTTCAAAGAGGGGGAAGACTGGGAACTCACAAAGCAGATGGGCATAAGGGGGGACATAACTATAATTAGCCAATAAAATCAATAGTTCAGGTAAAATTGATTACATTGGGGACAAATGGGAAAGCAAGTCGCATAGGAAGCAGGCATTCTTGGGGTTGTGACCTTTACCCTAGAGGGAAGGAATAGTGGCTCCAGGGCAAGAGGGAACAAATTAGAATATCAATCCCCAGGATGTAGATGCACATTTGATTCTTTGTTTTGTGATCAGGCCGGCAGCAAGAGGTGTGTCTCCTCCAAGGTCATCAGACATCTGGTCTTCTGTTCCAGCTTCTTCAGGGCTTAGCCCTGTCTGACTGCCTATAATATTTCTAACTGGCTCAGCTGCCTGTAACATTCTGCCCTCTGAAGAAGTAAGCCCAAATTCTGTGAGGGGAAAGGGGCGATGACCAATCGTGAACTTCTTGGAGCTGAACAGGGTAGCAGTTATGGAATGGCAGTTAGAAGTATTTCTGCAGTTTCTGTCTAGAAGCCCTCAATAGATACCAGGAATTCTCATCTTGGTATGTGCACAGCTTTAAGTCTCCATCCAGTGATCTCAGTGGAGGACCTCCAATGATATAGGAGAATGAAACTCCTGACCTGCTATGTCTGTGAGTTTGTATTCTCTAAAATTGAAGAATGAATTTTAGGAACAACAGAAGTGAAGAGTAGAATATATTTATTGAACTAAAGCTTCTGTCTGAAGAGAAACAGAAGGGGGTCCCGAGCGGGCTGCCCCAAGAAGTCGATTTCATTTAGAATAGTATAAAACAAAGTGAAAGACTCAGGAACAAAATTTTAAAAATAGAGGAAGAAATATTTCCCAGATTCTTATATGAATGATATTAATTACTCCTACACCAAAACTAGAAAAGGTTCTCACAAGGAAAGAGAACTGAAGATTAACATCAAGAGTGATATACTGGAAAATATAAGACATCACTAAAGGAAATTAAGGAAGAATTAATTAAATAGAAAGACATCTTGATATCCACCCCCCTAGGACAGGGGATTGTGCTCTAGGGGTTCCGCAGGCCCCAGTTCTCCATGCCCAGCTTCCGCCTCTCAACTAAGGGAGCCAAGAGACTGTAGGGTTGTGGGGATTGCCCAAGGTGAGTCCAGGAGCCCCAGGGAGAGTTGGAGACCTATGCTCCCAGCGTTTGAGTTTCTGGGGAGCTACCGTGGATGATGGACTGGGCCCAGCAGATTCCAGGGCCTCAGTCCACCGCGCCCAGCGGCCTTCTTTCAGTTCAGGAGGTGGAAACTGTGCAGGAGGACTCTAGGCTCATTTGGGCTGGCCTGGGGAGAGCTTAAGACGAACACTGCCAATGGTTGAGTTCATATCCACCACCCTAGGACAGGGGATTGTGCCCCCGGGGTTCCACTGGCCCCAGTTCTCCATACCCAGCTTGTGCCTCTCAATTAAGGGAGCCAAGAGCCTGCAGGGCAGTGGGGATTGCCTGAGGTGAGTCCTGGTGCCTCAGGGAGAGTTGCAGTCCTATGCTCCCAGCATTTGAGTTTCTGGGGAGCTACTGGGGATGCTGGACTGGGCCCAGCAGATTCCATGGCCTCAGTCCACCATGCCCAGTGGCCTACTTTCAGTTCAGGAGGTGGAGACCACACAGGAGGACTTTAGGCTCATTAGGGCTGGCCTGGGGAGAGTTTAAGACCAGCACTGCCAGTGGTTGAATTCATATCCACTCCCCTAGGACAGAGGATTGTGCCCTGGGGGTTCCGCAAGCCCTAGTTCTCCACACCCAGATCCCGCCTCTCAATTTAGGGAGCCAAGATCCTGCAGGGGAGCTGAGACTGCTCCAGGAGCTGAGGGTGCAGGAGGTGATTCACCACACACCCAGAGGAAGCTTTGGAATATCACTCAAACCAAGAAAATAAAGAAAAATGACAAAAGGAAAGACCAAAAAGCAGGCTCAAATCTCCAGCCCATCCCAAGAAAGCCTAGGAGCCATGTACATAGAAGAAAATAGAAGCTATACACCTAAAATGACTGAAATGATATCAACTGAAATAAAGAAGCAACTAGGGGAAGCTATGGAGAAATTCAAGTCAGAAATATTGCCCAGGTAAAAGAAGAAGTGATGAAAATAGTGAAAGAAATAGTGAACACACCTAGTGAAGACACAGCTAAAATATTAGAGGAACAAAGCAAACAGATAGAATCCCTGAATGAACACTGTAAGAAACAAACAGAATACATAAAGCAGGTTCAAAGAGAAATACAGGAAATCAAAAATTCGGTTGAAAGCTGTCAAAACCGCCTCAACAAAAGTGAAGATAGAATTTCAGACCTCAAAGATAAGATTGCAGCTAGTGAACAGGAAAGGAAAGATCTTTTAAAAATAACAAACAATCAGGAAATAACAATTCAACAGCTGCAAGATGACGCAAAGAAAAATAACATAAGATTAATAGGGATAAATGAAAAAGAAGGGGACAGCCCGAATGATATCAAGAGGATATTTATAGAAGTCATAGCTGAAAACTTCCCAAACATGAGAATGGAAACTGACATTTGGATTAGTGAAGCATATAGAATGCCAAATGGCTATAACCAAAATAAAACTAGACCCAGACACATAATAATCACCATCCCAGAAACATAACATAAGAACAACATGAGAACAGAATACTAAAAGCTATTAGAGAGAAAAGACAGATCACCTATAAAGGAAAAACTATCAGAATCACAGCAGACTTCTCAACACAAACAATGAAGTCAAGAAGATCATGGAGTGAAGTAATTCAGATCCTAAAGGAAAACCACTTCCAACCCAGACTGACGTTCCCTGCAAAACTGTCCTTCAAAATGGATGGAGAAATAAGATATTTCCATGACAAAGAACAGCTGAAAAACTTCATGAACACCAAACCAACCTTACAAAGAATACTGAAAGATATTCTAGATACACATAGGATAAAACCACCAAGCAAGGCAGACAACTAAACAGAATGGAAAGCTAAAGATACAACCACAGAAAGATAACATGTCAACAATAAACCAATATATAACAGTTATAACCATTAATGTAAATGTCCTCAACTCACCAATCAAAAGAAACAGACTGGCAGAATGGATCAAGAAACAACATCCAACCATATGCTGTCTACAAGAAACCCATCTAACCCAAAAGGAAACCCATAGACTGAAAGCCAAAGGATGGAAAACAATACTTCACGCAACAGGAAACCAAAAAATGGTGGGAGTACCTATCCTGTTTGCAGATGATGTGAACTTCAAACTAAGAATGATCCAAAGAGGTAAAGAAGGTCACTACATACTAGTTAGGGGAAAACTTCAAGAGGAAGAGATAAGAATCTTAAATATATATGCACCAAATTCCAGAGCACCCAGCTATACAAAGCAAATATTAACAGAAATGAAAAATCAAATAAGCAATAACACAATTATACAGGAGATTTTAACACTCCATTAACACAAAGGGACAGATCAACTAGACAGAAAATCAGCAAAAAATAACAGAACTCAATCACACCTGTGTACAAATGGACTTGATAGACATATATAGAGTGTTCCATCCAACAACATCAGAATATACATTCTTCTCAGCAGCACATGGGACATTATCTAAAATAGACCATATACTAGCCCACAGAACATATTTAAGTAAATGCAAAAGAATTGAAATTATCCCATGCATGTTATTGGATCATAGTTCCATGAAACTAGAAATTAATGATAAAAGCAACTGCAAAAACCCCACAAACACAAGGAAACTGAATAATACACTCTTAAGCAATCAGAGGGTCATAGAGGAAATTAAAGAAGAAATTAAACAATATCTACAAGCAAACGAAAATACAAACACAACTTACCAGATTTTGTGGGATTCAATGAAAGCAGTCCTCAGAGGAAAATTTATTGCACTGAGTTCCCACATCAGGAAGACAGAATGAACACAAATAAACAACCTGATGCTACAACTCAAATATCTAGAAAAAGAAGAGCAAGCCAAGCCCAAAGCCAAAAGAAGGGAGGAAATCATAAAGATCAGAGCAGAAATTAATGCAGTAGAGACTAAGAAAACAATACAAAGAATCAATGAATCAAAGAGTTGGTTCTTTGAAAGAATAAATAAAATTGATAAGCCCCTAGCCAACCTTATTTTAAAAAGGAAAGGAAAAACTCAAATTCATGCAATAAGGAATGAAAAAGGTGAAATTATTAAAGACTCGGTGGAAATACAGAAGATCATCAACACCTATTTCAAAAACCTCTACTCTCATAGGTTGAATAACACAGAAGAAATAGACAGATTCTTAGATACATGTGAACTACCAAAGCTGGATCAGGAAGATGTCAAACTGCTCAATAACCTAATTTCTATTAATGAAATTGAAAATGTAATTAAGTCCTTGGCTACAAAGAAGAGTCCAGGCCCAGATGGATTCACTGCAGAATTCTACAAGAAATACAAAGAAGACTTAATTCCAACACTTCCCAAACTCTTCAATGAAATTGAAAGGGAAGAAATTCTTCCTAAGTCATTCCTGGAGGCAAATGTTACTCTAGCACCAAAAGCTGAGAAAGACCCAACTAAAAAAGAGAACTATAGACCAATCTCCCTAATGAACATAGATGCAAAAATTCTCAATAAAATATTAGCAAACAGGATACAGCAAATCATCAAGAAGATTATTCACCCCGACCAAGTGGGATTCATCCCAGGAATGCAGGGATGGTTCAACATACGTAAATCAATAAATGTAATCCACCATGTCAATACAGCCAAAAGTAAGAACCACATGATCATCTCTATAGATGCAAAAAAGCTTTTGATAAGGTCCAACACTCATTCATGATAAGAACCTTACAGAGAATGGGAATAGATGGCTTTTACCTCAGTATGATAAAGGCCATCTATGACAAACCAACAGCCAGCATCATATTAAATGGCCAAAGACTGAAAGCCTTTACCTTAAAATCAGGCACAAGACAAGGATGTCCATTATCACCACTGCTATTCAACATAGTACTGGAAATACTAGCCAGAGCAATTAGACAAGAAAGAGAAATAAATGAGTAAAGATAGGAAAAGAGGAAGTTAAATTATCATTATTTGCAGATGACATGATATTCTACATAGAAGACCCCCTAAAACTCCATAGAAATACTCCTAGGTATAATAAATAAATTTAGTAATGTAGCTCAATACAAGGTCAACACTCAAGAAATAAGAGAAGCCACACACTTCACACTAGCATGCAAAAATGAAATACTTAGGAATTAATCTCACGAAAGAAGTAAAAGAGCTACACAAGGAAAATTATAATACCCTGCAAAAGGAAATCGAAGAGGACCTCAGAAAATGGAAGGATATCCCTTGTTCATGGATAGGAAGAATAAATATTGTGAAAATGGCCATTCTCCCAAAATTACTATACAGATTCAATGCAATCCCAGTCAAAATACCACTAACATACTTCATAGATTTAGAGAAATCACTCCTAAAATTCATCTGGAACCAGAAGAGACCTAGAATAGCAAAGGCAATTCTAAGCAGCAAAGGCAAGGCAGGAGGCAACACAATCCCTGACTTGAAATTACACTACAAAGCTACTGTAATAAAATCAACATGGTACTGGAATAAAAACAGACCTGAAGATCAATGGAATAGATTGGAAGACACAGCCACAACCACAAACTCACTCAACCACCTTATCTTTGATAAAGGGGCCACACATGCTCGCTGGAAGAACAACAGTCTCTTTAACAAATGGTGCTGGAAAAATTGGCTATCCATATGCAGAAGACTAAAACTAGACCCATGCCTCTCACCATGTACTAAACTAAAATCTAAATGGATGAAAGATCTAAATATTAAAACAGAAACACTAAATCTGTTGGAAAACAACATAAGTAAAAATCTCAAAGATATAGGGGTAGGTAGAGAATTCATGAATAAGAATCAAACCACACAGGAAATACTTCCCAGAATCAATAACTGGGACCATATCTTATTAAAGAGTTTCTGCATGTCAAAAGAGATTTCCAGCAGAGTGAAAAGAAAACCCACAAATTGGAAAAAAATCCTAATGCACTGTCCCTCAGACAAAGGACTTCTGTCTAGAACTTATAAAGGATTAAAAAAATCAGACCCTCCAAATTCAAAGACCCAATCTAAAAATGGGCATCTGAAATGAATACACAGTTCTCAGATGAAGAAATACGAGTGGCAAATAAATACATGAAAAAATGTTCATCATCATTAGTCATTAGAGAAATGCAAATTAAAACCACACTGAGATTCCATCTCACCCCACAAGGAATGGCCAGGATTAAAAAAAAACTACCAACAACAAATGCTGGAGAGGCTGTGGTGAAAAAGGTACTCTTATGTACTGTTGATGGGAGTGTAGACTGGTGCAACCACTGTGGAGGTCAGTCTGGAGATTCCTCAAAAAGCTGGATTTGGAAGTCCCATTTGATCCAGCTATTCCACTTCTAGGCATATTCCCAGAAGAATTAAAAACATCATACCACAGTGATATATGTGCACCCATGTTTCTAGCAGCACAATTTGTAATAGCTAGATCTTGGAAACAACCTAAGTGCCCATCAACTGAGGAATGGATAAAAAAATTGTGGCATTTTTATCCAATGGAGTACTACTCAGCTATAAAGAATGATCACATTGAGATATTTATAAATAAATGGACACAACTTGAGACCATACTCATAAGTGAAATAAACCAAACTCATATGTGTAAATACCATATAGTCTCCCTAGTATGACAGTTGGTAAGAGTATATAAGATTTTACGGTAATTATGATTCCCCATTTCATTGCTTTGAAGCCTTTCAATGTTTTCATTTGTCAGTTGGAATGGTTTTATTCTGTTTTGTTTGACTTTATTATGTGTGATGGTATGAACAGCTGTTTTAAAGAAAACAAAACATTATGGCAGCCAGTGCTGATTTAATATCGTCTTGCTTAGATGTCCTACCATGCTTCCATTCTGCTATTACCATTGGTTCTATCATGTTGTGTCTTATTGAGATTTTAATATATGTGATAGTATAAACAAATTTTTTATTGAAAATGAGATATTATAGCAGCCATTGATCATTCTCTGTTATTCAGTTCAGAATACCTTGTCATTCTTTTGAATGGTTTTATACTATTTTGGTATGTTTGATATTATTGTATTTGAAACTATGCTCAACTATAGCAGAGAAAGAGATATTTTGATAGCTACTGTTAATGTCTGGTTGTCTTATTTAAAGTGCTGTGTTGCTTATGTTGTTCTGTTCTGATCTGCTTTGTTCTGCCCTCTTTTGTTTTATTCTCTTTAAAATGAAAAAAGAAAGACATCTTATGTTCTTGAATTGGAAAACCTAATTTCTTATGACAATAATACCCAAAATGATCTATAGATTAAATGCAACCACTGTCAAATTCCCACCTTTCCTTTTTTTCCCCCCAGCAAAACTGCAGGTGATAGCATAAAGAGAGATCAATGAAATAGAGCTGATGACTCGGAAGTAAAGTGTTATATTTATGATCAATTGATTATTTGCTGGGGTGGCAAGATAATTCAGTGTAAAATGAAGTCTTTTCAATAAATGATGCTGAGACAACTGAAAATTCACATGTAAATGAATGAAGTTGGATCCCATCTCCACACTGTATATAAAAATTAACTAAAAATAGACCAATGAGGTAAAACTATAGCAGTCTTAGTAGAAAGCATAGATATAAATCTTTGAGACATTTGATTAGGCAACATTTTCTTAGATACAATATGAAAAGCATGAACAATCTTCAAAAAGCAGACAAACTGAACTGAATTAAATAAAAAATTTGGATGTTTAAAAGACACTGTAAAGAAACTTAAAATACAACATAACCAAATGTGTGAAAATATTTGTAAATCATATGAACCTAATGACCAGGATGTACAAAGGACTCCAACAACTCAATCATAAGGTCAACATTCCAATTTTAAAATACAATAATAATATTTCTGTGAAGAAGAGATACAAATACAAATAAGAGGGAACATGCTCAGTGTTAGTCTATCAGGGAAATGAGAATCAAACCTGCCATGAGAGTCAATTCAAACCCACTGTCTCATGACAAAAATTAAAAAGAAAAGCATTAGTGCAGATGTGGAGAAATTGGAATCCTGTACACTGCCTATGGGACTTTGAAGTAGTGCAGTTGCTTTAAAAGCCAGTTTGACAATTACTTAAATGACCAAATATACAGTTAGATTATGAGCAAGTTATTACAAAACCTATGTACACAAGGAAAGTTGTATAGAAAGATTCATAATCGTATTGTTGATAATAGCCAAAAATTGCAAACAACACAGATATTAAACAAGTGAAGAATGGATGAACAAAAGTGGCATATCCATACACTGGAAAATTATTTAGTCCTAGAAAGGAATGAAGTACTGATAAATGGTACAGTATGATGCTGGCTTGAAAAGATCATGGAGAATAAAATAAAGTCATAAAAGGTCATATATTGAAATTATTAAATTTTTTTTTCTCTTTTGGTACTGGGGTTCGAACCCATGATGTTATACTCACCAGGCAGGTGCTTATACTGCTGAGCTAAATCCCCACCCAGGGCACATATTGTATGATCCTGCTTATATAATATCCTCAAAATAGGCAGGTTAATTGACAGGAAGTAGCTGGGCAGTTGCCAGATGCTGGGGTCAGAGGAGACAGGGAAAAACTGCTGGTGAATATGCAGCTTCTGTTTCAGACAATGAAATTGGTCAGTAGTGATGGTCATACAACTTTGTGCACATAGTAAGAAGTCTGAATTTTCCATTTGGAAAAAGTAAATTTAGTGCAATACGAATTTCATCATTTAAAATAAAAGCATTTGTAGTGAAAGGCATTTGGGTATACAATATAATCTGTTTTAATTGAAAATCACATAGGAAAGACATAAAAAGTTAGATGTATTAAGTGATTGTAACCTCTGGACCATTTTCATTTCAACTAAACATCGATTCATATTTATTATCTATAATAAGCTAGCTTACATTGCATATCATGTAAAGAAATGGAAAAACAAAACTAAGAACAAACCCAAAAGTGTCATTGCTAGTAGCTTTCCTTCGGTGATGGGAAAAGAGGTGGTAAGTCAATGTTTTATAGACCTCACTCCTTATACAGAGACAGTTGGTATGATAGAAAAAACGTTGCCTAAAAATTCAAGTGGGAAAAAGAATTTAAGTAGACCTAAATATAGACATGTGAACTTAAAATGTTCACCAGAGTTTTGGTTCAGTGAAGGATGAAGACCAGGATAAAGGCACATCCTGTTTGAGCAGATTTGTGTGGGCAGTGTCTTTATCACCAGTACACTCCACATCCACAGTAGGAAAGCTGAAGACTGAAGAAAGAAAAAATTATAATAGCACTGGGTAAAAATATAAGAGTCTCCTTTCAAGGTTTATTTCAAGATAAGTCTTTGTAGAATTTAAGAACTTTTAGGAAATTTAGTATATTCCAGTTAGGTATATTACCTTTGAGAATTACTTGTCATCCAGCAGTGTGAGTGTGGAGGAGTGTGTAAATGAGTGTGTATCTGTGTGTGTTTTACCCACAGGGTACTTGTCATGTATTCACAATGAGAATGACTCCTCACATCTCCACTTGACCACATCAGTGTTGGAAACTCAATCCCTGAAGGTCATCCCGTGTTACTGTTGTCCTAAATACCGGTTCTGTAAATTATTCCAGGTGAAAGAGTTCAGACACTGAGATTCTCCATTCAGACACTGAGAAGTATTCTCCGGTCAGTTACGAGGTCCTGTGAACTGTTCTGATGCTTGAGATGGATCCAAGGGCGAGGCACGCCATTGTGACGAGGACAGATTTCTTTACATGAATGGTGCCTACTGTGGAGAACTGAAATTACTAAGAGAGGGAATAGAAAGATGGTCCCAGGACAGAATAAACCAGGCCAGAATTTGAGGCATGATCATGAGTGCAATTCTGCTACAGATTTCCTTTATTTGAACTCTTGGAAGCAATTATAGAGAGCCTTGATGGTTTTATCTTAGTTTTTACTTTTGAGTGGGCAGTAAACACAATGAGTACAGTATGTAAAAAGTACTGCATAGTGCTAGGAAGCCTCTTTCTCTACCCTCTTTTCCAAATCCATTCTCCCTGCAAGCAACCACTGATGCCAGTACCACATGGATCTCTCAAGAGACGTCTTCTCCAATCAACCTCAACTCTGATTAGAGAATGTTACCCGATGAACGTGTGTTAATGATGCTACAGGGAACTGTGGGGTGAGACAGTGAAGGGAGGTGCACTTTCCCAACCTGCTCCTTCCTCTTCAGCCAGCTTGACAGTGGCTGTTATGGTTGTCTGTGGAAGGCAGGTAACTGTCTGGGAGTTTGAGTATGTACCAAGCACCAGAATAAGCAGAAGGGTGCAAGTGGCTTGGGGAATCCACTATGCGTGTGAGGATCAAACCCTGTGTCTCCAAATGTGCCACCAAATGGTGATGCGTGGAAGGGTGCTTTGGAGGGAAGCTTCCATCCCTCACAAGGGGAGGAGAGCCCATGACACCCATATATCAAATCAGGTACTGCTACATCTGCTACAAACATACACAACGAGAAGCATTGGCAAGTATTAGAGCTGCAGAATTATTTTTCCTACTACCTTTGCCTTCTCTTTGCTCTCTATGCCCTTTCGCTTCCTTCTATACCTGATCTGCTCCCACTTCTTTATTAGGTCAACACATGTGCTTCATTTATTACCATATCATTTATGTTTCTCCCAAGAAGAGTTTGATTTAAATAGAAATAAGAGTTCTCGTTTAACTCTCCAATGATTCTATTTTGTGACTAAGGCAAGTCATTTAACCTTCTTGAACCTTAATTCCCACATCTGTGAAACTGATGACTACTTACGTACTTCCCCAGTTTGCTGAGTAAAGCAATTGTAAAACATTCAGCAGTGCAAAAAATAACATAAAAAGATTTGTTCATCATTCTGCTCTCTGTGATTCAGGAAACTTGGCTGCTAAAGAAGCCATTGATCTCTGCTTTGTGTTGTGGGTGCTGAAGACAGGGCACTGAGGCACATTCTCAGTGCAGCTGGCTCTGGAGGGGACACACTTCTGCAGAAGACTTCCAGTCTCTGGAGAGATCTCTTTCTCCAAAGAAAGAAATAAAAGGGGAAAAGCAAGGTAGGGCTTGGAGAAGCAAGGTTGGTTCAAGACAGCCAGTGGTGGCAGAACCACTAACTGGAAAGTGAGATTTGGATCTGCTGCAAACAGGAGTGAGGAGTCTTGGGCTGGGCCAACTGTTCAATGGGATGTAATGACCAACAGCAGCCTTAGAACACTTTTCCTGTAAGAAACTGTATTAGCCCACCCTAGATTTTTATAACAAAAGCCTGAGGCTGGGTACTTTATAAAGAAGAGAGGCTTATTTATCTCACGGTTTTGGAAATTGAAAGACCAAGAACAGGTAACCTCATGTGTTCTGACTCCAGTGACAGCCATCTCAGTTGTGTCCCAACATGACAGAGAAGCAGGAAAGGAAATGGATACTTTTAGAAGAAAGCATGTGTGTGGGTATTGTCAACCTTTATAAAATTTGGATCTAGCAAAAACTAACTGATTCTTTAAGACCAGTATATCAGTCAGTGTTTTACTAGAAACAGATAGAACAGAGATATACAAATGTATAAGAACTTGGAGGGTCAGCTTATGATGGTTGCCCCCAGGGTCAGATGAGAAAGAGTAGTACAGAGGGTGTCTCCACACTGGAGATCGACTGATTCAGTCCAAGGTCTGGAGCTCACTGCAGCATCCCAGGGGAGTCTGTATCAGGAGGCTGAGGGGTATCAGGAGGCTGATGGAAGGCTGAAGAGTCTACACTGGAAAATTGAGGGATCCGCACCAGAAACCATGGAGTCTGTGCTAGAAGGCTGAAGAGTATATAATGGACACTGAAAGCAAGACTGGAGCTCCTCCAAAGAACAGAAACAGATCCATGCTTCCTCATTTCTCCTTTATATGATCCAGGCGAGGAGCTGCTTAAGGGGAGTCTTCTACCCTAGACTCACTGAGTAGATTTAGGTAAGCATCCCTTAACTAAACTTCTTGAGTTGATGCAATCAGTCAGTCAATCAGTCATTATGACCAGCATTAGTGCTGAGAGAAGGTGGCCAGGACCTGATTGCTTTCCATGCACTACTCCTAAACGCACCATTTTCCCTTCCTCTCTCCACATTGGGAACCAAGCACATGAACCTTTGGGGCACAGACCATATACAAACCACCACACCACGTGGAGCCAAAGTAAATGGAAATCAAACCAAACTAAATCTGCACATCTGTATATTACACTTTCCTGCAGGTGTGATTTTTGTTTTTCCTTTTTTAATTTCTACAATAGTATGTTTATTTATATAACCAGAAAATATAAATTTAAAAGATAGTACAAGGGATCTAATGGGTACAAACATAGAGATGGTAATATAATTTTGAATCATCAAAAAAAGATAATATGACTATGAAAATTAGTGTGAAAAAATGACTGCTATAATGATACAAGGAATGATTAAACTGCTTGGGGAATGTTTCATTTTAAAACTTAATTGAAGTAATAGACATAATGCCATTAGTCCTTTTCAAAATAACCCCTTTCTTGAACACATGTATCTCCTGGTTCTTGTCACTTTCTGAAGCATGAGTTCCTCTTTCACGAGGATCTACATGAGAGGTAATCAAACATACAGTGAGTGCAACCCAGTGCCATCCAATGGAAAGGCAGGCTGGTAGAAACACATTGTGTCTTCACCCACCCTATGCACTGGATGTGGCACCGTGACACTTTTAGCTCTTTCGCAAAGTGAAAATGAATAAAAGGAGAATGTTTTGAATCAGTTAAGTACATTGAGGCAGCCATGACGGTGCAACTAAAACCACAAAATCTGTCTGTATAGAATGTTCAGTATGATGAACACTGCACAAAACATGTACATGATAACTGGAAAGGAATATACAAAAATACTATGTTCTGAAGTTTTTAAAAACATATGAGTAATTTAAAAGTTTCCCTAATTAGCAAATTTTCTCTAAGGGAAAAAATTTTTTTTAAATTTTTGTAGCACTGAAGGTTAAACCCAGGGCCTCATTAAGTTGCTGTTTCTCCGGTTGGGCTCCTAGAGGACTCCTAGAGAACTATGTTTACAGGCATACACTAGCATGCCTGGATTTTAAGGCAATCTTACGTTAAATTTTTTGAAAATAGTATTAAGGATTTTTTAAACTAATAACTATTGAAAAAAAAACCAAGAGGCCTTTACACTGTGCTGTTGAGCTACATTCCTGGACGCTGCTTCTTCTTCTTCTTCTTCTTCTTCTTCTTCTTCTTCTTCTTCTTCTTCTTCTTCTTCTTCTTCCTTTTTTCTTTTGAGGCAGAATCTCACTAAATTGCTGAGCTTGAACTTTTAATCCCTCTACTTCAGCCTGCTGGAGTGCTAGATTACAGCCATGTGCCACCATGTCCAACTGAAAAATTTAGAAATACAATAAAAATAATCTACTTTGAGAAAAAGAATTCCTAAAGACAAATGACAGGAATAAAGCAAGTCCGAAGTAAAAATTACTCCCTGTGGGAATACGGTGACTTGGGATGGGGGCATTAAGGGCTACAAAGTGGGAGGAATTTGGGACCAAGATGGACGATGTAGGGCCTTCTCATTTTTTTCTTGGGGCCCACAGGATGATATGCGCCTTGATCTTCTGAGAGCAAGCTGTATCTTACAGATTACTGGTACTCACGCTGCTCTCCAGATGTATTTACTTTATGTAATCCTCAAGGAAACTCCGGTTTAAACACACTGGCCTCTTCTCTGCCTTTGTGTTGCAAAATGAGAGGATCTCTGTGGTCATTTTTAGGGAGAGAATCACTGCATGGGGCCAGAATGTGTTGCAAGAAGATGAATCACAAGAAAACAGAGTCAGAAGCTCTTGACTCAGTAATTCCCTTCCTAGTAGAAAGAGTGTCCTGGTGAGGATATCTGAGTCCCAGCACGTTGTTTTTGCTCTGATTGGAGGCTTTTCCCACCAGATGTTAGGAAGTTTAGGGTGACTGGAGTCAGAAGCAGACGCATGCTCTGAGGCTGCTAACTCTGTGGTTGCTCAGTGGTCAGCATTTGTGAGCAGTCTTCAGTTCTGTCCCAGTTCAAAGTGAGACATTCACGCTGTGCCAGCTTCTCTTAATGACTCAGCCCTTTCAGATGAGGTTGAAGATTCCATATCTCAGGCTCATTCTCAGTAATGACCTTTTCATCTGCAGAACCAATCATTTACTAGATTGCCTCATCTTCCAAAGCTGTTTCATCCACATCTGCTTCTCCATCCCAGCTACCAGTGCCTGATTTCTCCCATGATTTTATTTCTGGATTATTTCAGGAGCCTGGGAATTGATTTCTCTGCCTGTTTTTAGGAATCCAACCTCTCAATTAGCATATATTGTTTTTAAACATAAATTTGACTATGTTGTTTTCATATTTAAAAATGTTATGGTTCTTCACTGATCACAGGTATAGGCCAAATTCTTAGTGTAAAATTTAAGCCTCTCTAAAATTTCTCCCACCTCCATTTCCAATTTTGTCTTTTATCACTGACTCATGTTCTAGGTAGACAGTATTGCTTAAAGATTGCTTTCTTAGTTCTCTTTTCTCCCCCCCTTTTTTTTTTAAATTTTAAAGTTAGTAAAATACAACAAAACAAGACAGAGCTAAGCCAATCAAGACAATGCAGTGAAATTGGCACAGAACTTCAGAACAGGATACTGGGATAACAATAATAGCTACCACAATATATCTTGTTATCTTCACAACAGTTGTGCATTCGATCAGGTACAGCAAAATCAAACCAAAAACAGAACACTATAAAACCAATTAACAGAATATTGAATACAGCAAAAACAATCAGAACAAAGCAAAACAATGAAAACAATATTGGCCTTTAAGGACAAGATAGAAGGAAATTCCCTGTATTTGCTATATTGCATATGGTCATCCTCTCAAGTGATGCTCAGACCTCTGACCCCATGTCAGCATAATCAACCAAAAAATACAAGCATGAGTTGCTTTATGTATCTTAGTTAGTATTGACTCTGGCTGACCTCGAAATCATTCAGTTGCTAATGGGGACAGAGGGGGTGTGGTACAAGGGACGTTTATTCTCAGCCCAGAGACTATAGGCTCATGGGAGACACTGACTTATTCTCTCCCTGGTGCACCCGTGGCTCACACTATCACTTACCAGGAAGGATGGCTGGTTGCTTTCTTGGTTGGTCCCCCAAGTCCCAGCATGGCTGATTCGAAGGAGACACTGACTTGTTCTCTCCCTGGCATCCCCACGGCTCGCTTGCACCACTTTCCTTTCTCTTCTGTTTCTTCTTTTCATCTTCATTTATTATAACAGGAGAAACAATGAAAAATTCCACTGGGCTGGTGATGTGGCTCAGTGGTAGAGCACTCCCCTAGCCTGTGTAAGGCCTTGGGTTTGAGCCATACTGCCACCAAAGCTAAGATAAAAATTAGAACTCAGTAATGCTAACAAATGGTAAGTTTAATATCACCAACAACATTTTGTGATTTCTTCTACTTGTCAGTTCTGGGTTGTAGACATTTTTGTTATTCCTTCTTTAAGGAAGTAGAGGGTTAGAGAAATCAAGATATGCTTTCCTCACTTGTTACTGTCATCTCATAGATGTCATCTGTCATGTTAACCACAGGTGAGAAGATACGAAATTTAGTTTTTAATCACCGAAGAGCAAGCTACCTATCTTTCTTGACTTTTTCCTGACTCAGTAGACTGATTTTTCTTTCAAACCCTGCCTTTCTGGGCACCGTGGAAACATCGCAGCAATCAGTGCCGCATGTCTCTTCCTTTTCCTGGGTTGCATCAAATCGTCAAAGTCATCTGGCCACAGAGGCGGCTGCCAAGATGCCCTTCAGCCTGCTTTTCCCTTGAGCAGCATTCTGGACTAACGCGGACCTATCTGGTTTCAGAGCTCCACTGGGCCATTGTTTTGGGTGGAGATGGTGATAGTGGTGGGGAGTAAGGTTTAACTTCCACCCTATAGAGGGCTGAGAAATCCAACCAATTACCAGACTCCCACTTCTCAGAGGCGTTGCCTTTTCCCAGAGGTTGGCTGTAGAGTAAAAGTGCAGCGCTTCTCTCTGGCACCTGCCATGCCATTTCCCTTCTTGCTTCTCTAACCCTGTATTACTGATCTTGATCTAGTCTGGGTCCTTTTGGTTCTGTTAAAAACAATAGCAACAACAATAACACAACAACAACAACAATAACACCCTAAGAAATATGAAAAGATCTCTTTGCTCTGCTTTTTGCTTTTCTAACTTCTTCCTGAGATGAAGAAAATCTTATCTGGCATTTGAGTGGAGGGAAAGATCAAAACAGGGAGGGAAATATTGGGGAAATGGTTAATATTTCAAAAATATTCTTCTGATACAAAAGCATAGATAAAATTTTAATTTCTGGTTTTTAAATAATTGGTCATAAGCATTATCGAATGTTACTACTTAGTCTCTGAGATTATAATTGCTGAAGCTTATCTAATATTGTATTGCTTAAATTCAGCAAGGGCATGAGGTTTTTTGTGTTCTTTTGAGTGTGAGGAGCTGTCACAGCTAACTGTGATGGGGCTGGACTCTTTGCAAGCACTGTGGGAAGTGAGCTCTGTGTCAAAGTGGCTTTAAGATCCTTAGTAGCTTTTTTTAATTGTTGTTAGCAATAAGACTTTAGAAACATGAACATAAATTAGACATTTATTGAGTTTCTGTCTCTGTTTGTATTGAAAAAAAAGTTCCATATATATGTGCTCCCTAATGATTTCTGAACAATCTAACACCCCATATTCTCATGAAATTTAAAACTGGGTAGAAAACATCAAATGAGAGAACCGTAGCCATGCGGAGAACTGGAAGAACATAATAAGCAGGTGCAGTGCGCGCTGTAGGAATCTTAGTTTGCTGCTCCTGATGTACCATTAAACCACAGGACTCTGAATCCAATGGCTCAAACTCAAGCTTTCATGACACTTTATTTTGTTCATATGTCACATGATATAGTGAAAACACAGTCATTTCTAGAAGTTCTGTATAAAATAAACTCAGAGGTGGCAAATGCGGTGAGAGAAAAGTGAGGGGATCGAGTCAGTTATTCTGAAGCAGGCTCTACATAGCAAACACCAGCTTTCTCCTTAGAGTTTATAATTGAGCCAGTGGATGCCAGATGTTTGGAGAAAGATTAATAATCTACCCTGGGCTACCACAGGGCACAACATTGATGTCAGGCACAGGTGTGCAGTGTTTAGCAGACTTTACTCCTGTCTTAGATACTGTCTCATCTATGGGATGCACTACCTGACACCCACAACTCTAAGGAGGAAAGGCTTATTTTAGCTCACAGTTTTCAGAGGTTTGAGTCCACAGTCAGCTGGCTTTAAGACATGGTGGCATGGCAGAGGGGCATGGCAGAGGAGAAACAGCTCATGGTATGGCGGGTAGCAAGTAAAAGGAGGGCCTAAGTAGGAGAGAGAGAGATACAGTCTTCTAGGCCACACAGTGACCCACCTTCCCTCACTAAGCCTTACCACCCAACATCACATTTAGCTATAAACTCATCAGCAGACTCACCCACTGATGAGGATCACACCCCCATGATCTAATCATCTCCCGGTAGCCCCACCTAGGAGCACATGGGACTTTAAGAGACATCTAAATACAAACCAAAACACCTCCCTATTGTGGGCAATTTGCTTACCTTTTCTAAAAGCTAATTTTCTCATTTTAAATAGTGATAAACATATCTACCTATTGAGGCTGTTGTGAGGATGAGAGACATTGTAAAGTGCCTAGCACACAGCAGGTATTCAGTAAAAGGCTGCTATTAATGTGAATATTCCCTTCAAAAGCATTTAGGAACATGAACAAGGTGATTATAGAGGAGAGATGAGATTACAAAAACAAAACAAAATTAAACTAAACACCAATAACAAGTCACTTAGCCTACAATGACTGTCCTTTTGGGAGTTTTGAAAGGTAATCACTGCTTAATTTCATGACATTACCCTTCTCTGAGCCCCACAGAGTACTGAGTGGCATGTTTATTAGTTTGAGTGATTTTGTTTCTTGATATTTTAGAATTTTGTAACACTCTTTTGTACTATTAAAGATTCTCTGGGGAGTTACAAATCCAGGATTAAGATTTCCTTTAAAATAGTAACAAAAAGTAAACAAATAAGGTATCTCTTTCTTACCCAGGCAAAGTCCCAATAACATCCAATGAAAGACTGGTTTCAAATCTAGGCCAACAGTGAGAATGCTACTGACCACCTCCCTTCTTCCCTCTGTCTTGGTTCTCCCCCCATCCCTCTGCTTAACAAACAGTGGAGATTAAAAGCTGCAGCTCAACAGCAAGCAGATGTCTCTGTGCAGAGGAGGGCCTTGCAGAGGGCAAAGCAGAACAGGAGCTAACAATAAGTGAAGAAGAAAAGTCAGGACAGGAGGTGGGATTTAGCTCAGCAGCACAACACCTGCCTGGCAAGGGCGAGGTCCTGCATTTGACTCTAGGTGCCAAAAAGAATTTTAAAAAAAGAAAGAAAAATCAGAGTACCCTAACTATAGGCTTTGGGGAGTGGCTCTGGGTAAGTGAGACAGGAGTCAACCTTGAGGTAGAGGAAGGTGGTTAGACATGGACAAGGAAAGAGGGTAGCTGAGTGTGTTCACCCCACCTTCTCCTGATACCCACAGGAAACTTGGTTCCAATAGAGTTATCCACAAAGCTTCTCTTGAGTAATTTTTCCAAAAACTTTAGTACCAACTGAATACTCAACTCCAGCACATGTCTTTTTTTTATTTTATAAAAAAAATCCCTTGGACCTGAAGCAAGGCCAGCAGATTGCTGTAGCTACTGGTTTCAAACAGGAGCCT
>PVJX010000041.1:431702-502350 GCA_004027295.1 Dolichotis patagonum
GCACATGTCTTTTTTTTATTTTATAAAAAAAATCCCTTGGACCTGAAGCAAGGCCAGCAGATTGCTGTAGCTACTGGTTTCAAACAGGAGCCTACGGAAATTTCTTTCTGTGGTCTGTTGGCCATTTCAGAACTTTGGAAATGGAATGGTCAATTCATCAGAAAGAAATAGCAGGTATGTATGGCAGACTTTAGGGGGCCTGCAGGGGAGAGACCCTGGTGCCTCGGGACCTGCACCATGTGGTTGACTTGGGGTGCCGGGAGAACAAGGAGCTCCTTCCCTCTCTGGGGGGGTGGCTACGAGTGTGGCAGACTTTCGGTGGCCCAAAAGAGAGTGACCCTGGTGCATCGGGACCTGCACCGTGCAGTTGACTCAGGGTGCCAGGAGAACAAGGAACTCCTCCCCTCTCTGGGGGCAGCTGAGAGTGTGGCAGACTTTCGGCGGCCCAAAGGAGAGAGACCCTGACGCGTCGGGACCTGCACAGTGCTGTTGACTCGGGGTGCCGGGAGAACAAGGAGCTCCTCCCCTCTCTGGGGGGGTGGCTGTGAGCCTCCTGGTGTGTGGGCTGAGAATCAGACATCTCATGTCGTCCTGTCCCCCGTCCTGTGTCCCCCCTCACCCTCCCCCCTGCCTAGCAAGTGGGAGCCAGTGAACTACACATCTTGTGAAAAGATTGGCTATGTTATTTAGTATGAGCTCCCCATATGCAAAGATAAGGACAACCATTTGGAAGAAAACAAGAGACAATATGACAGATAGTGAAGATTTCTGGTTGTCTAGCTTTGAAATTTATGCTTTCTTATGTCCCATTCTGTTCTGTTTTGTTGTGTTTAATTTTACTCCCTTTTAAAATAAAATTTAAAAAAAATTTTTAAAATCCCAAAATTTGGTAACAAAATAATAAAAGAATAACGATGGTTAATACACTGTGTAGCACTACCTTCAAAATAAAGTACATAGAACAAGATCTGTATAAGGAAGAAATAAACAGATAATAACAGAAAAACTGCTTTTCAACAAATTAAGATAAACTAGTAGTATAAATGAAACAAATTAGCACATATATTAAAATATTTTGAAGCAACAGAATAGGTAATTTGGGGAAATATTTAAACTTTTCCTTACCTCTTATTTACCTGACTTCTATTTTGCTTTTTATATGTATTTAATAATATTTTGTGTTTCTCATATAAGAGAAGCTCTGATTTGAGAATATTCTACTTACGTTTATAGTCAGGATTTCTTAGTACACTTTTAACACTCTACCAGTTCTGCTATTAATGATTTGAAAGAATTTGAGGAAATTATTTTTTCTGTTTTGCCCTCAGAATTTTCATTTCTACCATTTTGTTAAACACATATTTGCATAGCTCTTACCAGAAGCTGAGTATTGTGGGGCCAGTTATATAGCTCAGTGGCACAGTGTCTGGCATGCATGAGGTCTTGAGTACCATACCTGGTTCAAAAACAAACCAAACCAAAATAAAAAAACTCCAAACAAACAAACAAACAAAAAGGAGCTGAGTATTGTGAGATGTTTTCATGGTAAAATGGAGAGAAGCAGCGACATGGTCTCTGACTAGTGACTATCATTATATAGGGAAAGCAGGACTCTCATTGTGTAGCAAGCACAAACACCTAAGCTAGATAATTACGAATGGCAAGGAGTTCGCCGTGTGGTGAGGGAAAGCATTGAGGTGGAAGCAGCATGATGGACAGAGGCCTTGAGAGGGGGACATGAGGAGTGATGGTGGATAACAAGGAGAACCTGGAGAAAGGAGCTCCCCCACTGGACCCAGCAGGCATGGGGAGGTCAGGCCATAGGGGCCAATCAAAGAGTGGGAGACCCCCGGAGGCATCTATGTGGAGATGAGATAACCTATACACAATTTACAAAAATTTCTGTGTTTCTATCACCTTGAAAATTCTATTGTTTTGACTATCTTCCAAGTACTTAGGGCCAAGTAGTCCTATTAATATCAGAGAAATTTCTCTGACCTCTAAAACAGTCTTTGGATTCTCAGACAACCCTTTTTTGAGACCCTACGATCTCCTCTCATATCTTCACCATTCGTCTGGACCATTTACATCGTTCCTGTGGTGACACATGCCCACACCTGAACTTCTGGGGCATCTCCTTCTTGCCCACCTCCAGGTATTCCGTGTACATGCACTTGAGTAAGTCTGTTCCAACTTGCATTCAATTCCCTGCAAACCTGGAATGTCACAGTAATTCTTCTCCAGGCAATCACTTACTTTCCTGTCCAATTTACTGGAGAACTGTTTGTTAAACTCCTTTTCAGGGAACAGAGAAGGTATTCAACAAAGATATATGTTGTGTGCTATCTCTCCCACAAAGATAAAGTTGTTTTCTGCAAATTATGGCCTCCACACACATTCTAAACTCTTTAGGCTTAAGTGTTTTAGGATATCCAGTGAGATCTCAGCAAACACCACATGGCAGGGACCGTAGCTGCAATGTCTGCTGTCAAGCAGTTTACCTCATGGGATCTGAGCAAAGTGCAGGTCTTTCAAGACTCAGTTTCTCACAAAAGGATGTATAATTTCTTCCTCCTGCCTTCATTCAGGTTGGCAGTGTATTGCAGCTATTGTGTGGCTTTGTGTATTACACTTTGACGTGACACAAGGAGAAGGCATAGCCCTACTGCTTTTGGATTCATACAGATGGTGAGTGCCAGAGCAACCTTTCCCTAAAGCTGGTAAAAGCTTTCAGATTAAAAAATCTCTTCGGTTTCCTCTCATTTGCCAGGAGAGCTGTAAATGTCAGTCTTTTAACTTCTTCACAAACAGAGCCCACAGATGAATCGGTCCAAGCAGAGTGGATGTATGCTCATGATGAGCCTGTTAAGACACTTCAGTATCTTCTTTTCCTGGTGGCAGTTCGAGGAGATGCCTGTACAGTTTACAGATGAGCTACACTTTTAAAGTTCAGGTAGGAGACAGACCAAGTGTTCAACTGAAACCAGCAAGTCAAGTGAAAGCTCAGTTTCCCTCTAGTTTGAACACTTTGGGGTAAGACTGGATTATTAGGTCCAAAATGAGCAGTCAATGTACATACACCACCTTTTAAGAGTGGTTATGCTTATTGGATAGAATTTTTGTAAAACTTTCTTTCTTTGCCATTTACACTTTTTAACTTTTCTAAACCTCCCCTTCTACTTTTTCCTGCAAGATTGTGTCTAAGTGGTGGGTATTTTTAAAATTTCAGAATTATCTCTTTTTTTTAAGAATGTTAAGTCCTCCTGGTTATGTCTTACAATCTGTTTTCCTTGAACCTATAAGAACCTTGTTAATAGTGTGATATGCAGCAAACCAAACATGTGTGTAATATCTGTCTGTCTAGGAGATAAAGCTGTTCTTGCAATTAACATCCTGGAAGATATCAATAACAGCCTCCTTCTGATTTAGGGACCCAGGAAAGTTGCCAGATGATTGAGGAGGGAGGGAGCAAAAGAAGAAGAGAAAGGAGGAGGAAGAAGAAAAAGAAAAGGAGAAGGAGGAAGAGGAAAAGAGGAAGAGGAAGAGGAGGAAAGGGGGGAGAGAGAAGGACTACAACTGAGACTGAGACAGAGGGAGGAGAAGAGAAGAGCAAAAAGGAAAGAATCTAGCTACATGAAGAATATCAAATCTTCTGAAGACAATGAGTGTGCTTAGGCAATAAGTGTCTTTTACAAAAAGACATATGGAGATGAGCACGTTGACTAGATACATTCTTTAACAGTTACATAACACTAAAATTTCTTCAAGATACAGTTTGTTTTGTTTTGTTTTGTTTTTTTGTACTAGGGATCAAACTCATGGCGTTGCATTTACCAAGCAGGCACTTATGCCGCCGCCGAGCTAATCCCTCACCAAGATACACTTTTTTTTTGTACTGAGATAGAACTCACAACCCTGCACTTGCCAGGCAGGCACTTAGGCCACTGAGCTAAATCCCCAGCCCACAAGATACATTTTTCACCAGGCTTTTAAAATAAAAAATAGACTATGATAGTTATGTGTTGAATTTTCTTAAACTCTTAAGTAATTCTAGTAAGTTAACAGAAAGAGACTAATTTATAATAATATCCTTAGTTTTTTCCAAAGGTTGTCAAGATGACCAAGGCTGAGCCCAGATTTAATGGACCTATTTTTCTGAGTGTCACAAGTTCAAATGGCTAAAATCCAAATCGAGAGGCTTCTATACACATTTTGAGTTTTGTTCAAAATTTTTACCGAGTCCTGCTAGTTTGTAAATTATCATCAAAACCACAATGACCTACTTTGATGAGGAAGGTGATTTGCTTGAAATATATCATGCAAAAAATTCTTACATCAAAGAACACAGCTCATCTAACACAATGGTTATTAAAAGATCTCATATATTGTTTGGTGAACTCTGTTTTTTACAGGAATGATTCTCAGTTTCTTCATATTCTAAATTCAAATCTTACTCTGTATGGTGGGACATACACATAATCCCAGTGCTAGGGAGGCTAATACAGGATTACAAGTTTGAGGCCAGCCTAGGTGACTAAGCCTAGACCATTAAGACTCTGTCTCAAACATAGATAGATAGAGAGATGATATATGATAGCTAGATTATTCTTTATAATATAGTGTGTGTGTGCATGCATGTGTGTGTGCATTCAGGAGGGTTAGGGAGAATGGTTAAGCAGGATATGATATTTTCAATGATGCCTACAGAATTTGTCTTACTTGAAATAAAAAGAACACAGCACAGTTCATGAGACCATCGACTTTGGGAAGGCAGAACTATTATTCCTCTTACTTAAATGTTCAAGAAGTTGACTAGGCTGCTATTGTGAGTATAACATAACATGAATCTAAAACAGCTAACCTTGATTTTTTGAAACCTCTGTGTTTTTTGCATAATTTCCAAGGGAAGCTTTCTTCAATTTTAACTTTTTAATGTTTATTAGTATGTGTTTGTAGTGCATAATGATTGCATTCGTCATGGGGAGTTGTTACATGCACATAACACCTCTTAATTCTTTTCATTGCTCTTTCCCTCCTTCTTTTCCTTCCATCTCTTTGCAAAAGATCTATATTCCTGTTTCCTATTATCTATTTTCTTTTATTTTGCTCATTGAATTATACTGTGAGCTTCTTGTACAAGAGAATCCATGTCATATTGAAGCTTGTGGGTCTGACTTATTTCCCTTAGCATTATGGTCTCAAGCTGCACCCATTTTCCTACAAATGATCAAAACCTACTTTTCCGTTCCTGCCTTCTCTTTCTGGATGTTCATTTGCAGACTAGGAGATGGTGCTATACGTATGCAGCTGGTTGCTGCTGACCTGCGACCTGCTCTTGAATTTGATACTAGGTCCTTAACTTGGTTGTTGCCATTTTACCAAAATACCTCACTGATATGTAATAGCTCATTTAATATAAGCAATGGATGATAAAAAAATTTCAGTCACAATCTGAAAGATTTAGACCTAATGTCTAAACAGAGCAAGTCGAAAGCTCTTCATGTGTTTACTAACAGCACAAAAGCAGTATTGGAAGGAAGCAAAGAAGCTGTTAGTCATTGAGAGATCCTATGCCAATCTCTATCCTGGGAGCATAAACTAAGTTTTTGAGCTCCTTTAATGGTAAGACTCTATAGCTCTAAGCCCTAAAACCCTGGAATTTGTCTGAAGCAGTCCTAAGAATTTCTATATATATTTTTTTAATAATGAACAAGGACGGTTGAAAGTGACCAGTACTCCAATTGCTGAGCAGAATGGGGCTAAAGGAAAGAAGCATGAAAAGGAAGAGAGTGAAAAAGGGATGGAATGTTAGAAAGAAGGAGAGATGAGAGTGGGAAAACACTTAAAGACCGAAAGTATGGCATGCGTACCTCTGAACAATTGTCCCCCTTGTACTGTGTGTGTGTGTGTGTGTGTGTAATAAGAGAAAGGGAGACAGAGAGATAATGTGCAAGAGAAAATATACACATTTTGCCTGTACCCTTGTCTTCATTCCATTTGCATCACCTTACCGTCTTCAAATTAGATCTCTTTTCTGGAGCAATTATCTACAATCTCCCCACCACTTTGCCTGCTCTTGTGCACCAAGACCAATTGCTACCCCTGCTTCTTTTTAGGTTGTTTTTAGAAGCGTTCCCTGACCACCCTACCCCCAGAGAAGTTTGCTCCCTTAGTTTACATTTCCTATTTGAACAAGTTCCTTGGCCCATGTCCATGAGAGCCCACTGGTCTCACTGATGTTGTCCTATGTGTGTGTCTCATCTGTCCAAATAGATTCAGAGCTCTTAGGGGTTCCCTTGATTTTTGCTTTGCTATTTGTTTAAGAAAAGAATAAGAACTTAACATAATGCTTCACACCTAGTAACAGGTGAATAAGAAACATGTTGGTCGATAATTAAACAGTAGAGAAAATAACATATATTTTGAAGACCACCTTGTTGGCTAAAACATTAAAGTTGGTTTAACAATCTTCATGAGCAGAAAATCTTTCTTTATGAAGAACTGAATTTCTTCACATTTTAAATTTGCCTGACTGCAGGTGGAGCATAATTACACCATGGCTGTTATAGTAATGGTTTCCAGTTAATAGAAACAATATCCACCCTACCTACAGTATCCATTTCAAGTCATAGATTTTAACAAAAAAGAATTTGTGAGATCGGTATTGAGCTGAAAAAAGGAAGGAAAGAAATTGGTAGTCAGAGTAGCATGATTTGGGCTTCTACAAACCACCTGAATATATTAAAATTTCCTTTCTCAAATTTCTTTCCAGAAGTGCCATTTTTCATAGTAGCCAAAGATCTGCTCAAGACTAATTTCATTTCCTGCTGTGCCCTTGCACAGGTCATACTGTTCAGCTTAGATTAGAAGTTGAGGGATATTTTGCTTTTTTAGAAGTTGAGGGGTATTTTTTTTCTCTCTCTCTCTTTTATTTCTTTCTTTCTTCTTCTTCTTCTTCTTTTTTTTTTTATCCCAGATGGACCTGAAAATAGTTTGTCACAACAAGCAGTAATTACAGAACACTTAGTATTTGTAAAGTGCTTTCCAATCCTTTACCAGTGCACCTTTGAAACTGTATTGTTGACACAGTCTACTTATCTTCTGAATTTCCAGATGGAGAAAAGGGCAGAGAGGTTAAGTGCCTTGCCTGAAATTTAATAGTATGTTACTAATAGTGCTCCAGTACTAATGCTTCACAAGTTCTGGGTGAAAAATGTTATCCATATTTCCTTTCTAATTTTGAATGAAAGTATAATCCTAGAGCTACCGATTAGCCATTGTTTGTAGGACTGCAGATGGATTTGGTTTGTAGTTTTTATTTGTTAAGAGATTAGAATGCACTTTAACAAAATGAAACTGATTAAAGAAGTTTTAAATAACAGTGCATAAAGGAAATTATTTTTTAGTATAGCAGTGCACATAAAGCTACCATACAATTTTTTCACTTCAGTAACCAAATAGTTGAAACCTCGATGTAAAACCTCATAGAAAAGCTCTCCCCCACTAAAGAGTTTTTAGGCAATAAGACTTGCATTTTATATAATTTTTTAGATTGAAAGAAAAGAGGGAGAATGCCGGCCTGCTGGTGTGGGGTGGAGAGGGTTTGTGAATCACTTTGACTAAGCTTTAAGGGCTTCTCATTTCTTCATTTCTACTTGGGGCTCTGAAGAATCTGAATGGATAATCTTTTCCTTCCTTTTTATACCTAGAGATGTTTGGGGGCTGGGGTCGGGGAGGTGGAGCACCTGCCCAGCATGTGTAAGACCTGGAGTCAGTCCCTAACACAAACAAAGCAAAACGCAGGTTTAGAGGAAGGAAATCTTTAATTATCTCCTAAGTGGAAAAAAAGAAAGATATTCTTTAAAATTCTTGACACTGGTAATCCTGATATATTCAGTGGTGGTGAGGAATTAGACCAAGCAAACCATAAATTCATTCCAAAAGTGACTTCTAGGGAAAATATTAAAGTTCTTATTTGAAGTGATCAATCTCTTCATTCTCTGATTAAAGAGTTTTTTTTGCTTGTTTTTGTTTTTGGTTTTTTGGATACTTTGGTTAAATACGGTCTTGGTAATTGTTAGAATATACAAAGAAGAAAAGGTAAAAGGAATTTTCTTTTCTTTTTATTGATCTTTCTTTCTTTCTTTCTTTCTGTCTGTCTTTTTGAGAATGCATCTCCCTAGGCAGCTCAGGCTGGCCTTGAGCTCACTTTGTAGCCCAGGATGGTTTTAAACCCACAATGATCCTCCTGCTTCAGCCTCCCAAGTGCTGGGATTATAGGTATGTAAAAGAAATTTTCTTAAGCCCTTTTGATAGCTTTTTTCATCATATGTCTGCATAGTAGTAAGTCTTTAGAAGCACATCTTTACTATATTATTGTTACTATAGCAATTAAAGATGAAAAAACTTTATAATCTTAATGTTAGCTTATTATTAGAAACTCTAACATTTCTTCCTGATATCTACTGTATTATTAAAAGGCTATGATATCAGAGAGCACCTGCCTGGCCAAGGAGATATAGTCACATGAAAAAGTAATTTTGGAAGTGACACTCCAAAGCAAAGTCACTGTGATGGTCCAAGGAGAATAGAACCACAGAACGTATTTCTCTTTCATTATACAGCTACCTTAGTTATTATCTCTTTATTTCTCTCTGTCCATCTCTGGAGAAACCTTGACATTAAGTATGTTTTCCTTTTTTTATTTTTATTTTTTTGGTACCGGGGGATTGAACTCACGACCTCACGCTTGCTAGGCAGGCGCTTAAGCCACTAAGCTAAACCCCCGGCCCTGTCTTCCTTTTTTCAAAGTGTACCTTTGGACTGTAAGAGACAAAATGAGAACTCACTGTGGGCCATTTGAGTATCGATACACTAATAAAAAGCAGCATTTTCATCTCCTTGGATCATTTGTTCTTTCAGTTTTCTTTTATCAAGCACTCCTAGGACAAGGATTAGTTGGCTGAATTTTGCATTAATAGAAGTAATGGTAATAGTGACATTTTTAAGTGGTATCTAGGTGAGAAGGATTGGGATGATCATTGTACTTGTAATACCTTATTCAAAAACCCTATGCTAATGTTAATACAAAGCCTAGGATAATATTAGGGTATTATTTTTCTGAGTTGATAAATGCAACTAAAGCTGATGATGATTAAGGGAATTACATATGATCACATTACTCAAAAGATACAGAACTGGAGCAAAGACTTAGATATTTTCATCTAGACCCAAGTTCTGGGCCCTTCGTCGCTCCGTGTAGCTCTTCTTTGTGGATTAGCACCTGGGGAAATAGCAGAACGTTTTCCCTTAGGCAATAGACTGCATCCACTATTTGCTGACCACTTGCTTTAAGTGAAATACTGCAACTGGTAAATTCAAGAAAAAAACAAGCCATGAGCAATATGAAAAAAAAGAAAATTAATGATAGATCTGTGTATACTGGTGGGATGAAAGAGCAAAGTTTCCTCATTTTGGTGAGCAAGATTGTTATTTCTTCAAAATCTTGGAATTATTGATAGGGGGAGGGTTCCAGCCTCCCTGGGAATAGTGATACAGAGGCGTTGTCAGACTCTTCCAACCTACCAGTAAAGTGATTTCAGAAGGAGTTTTTAGCAGAAGCTACCTCTTCTTTCAGTGGTTTAGGTTCCTCAAGTTAGTACAATGCCCTTAGAGAAGCAGAGATCTGAGAAAGAATTAATGTGTTAAATGGGCCAGATTACACTGAGAGTCAGTATATATACACTTTAGAAATACATGTCATAAAATGAATTTTAAGCCCTCGTTTATATCACACTATAAAAGCAACTGTAGATGAATTATAATTAAATTATCTGTGAAAAGAAAAACAACAAAATTCTGAAGAATTACATAAGAAAATATCTTCATGAAGAGAAAAAATATTTTTAAAAACAGGACACAAAAATACTAATAATAAAGGGAAAGCTAGACATCCTCAAGTCCAATAAATTAATAACTTCTATTATCAAAATTCACCCTTAAAGAATTAAAAAGGTAAGCCACAAATGAAGAGAATATATTTGTAATTCAAAAACTCACAAAGGACTCATGGGCAGAATATTTAAAGAACTTCTATAAATCAATAAGAAAAAGACAGATAACCCAGTAGAAAAATGTACAAAACTCTTTAACAAAGAAATCCCAAAAGAAGATATCTAAGTGGCAAATAAATAGTAATAGTCATCAGGGAAATACAAATATGATTTCACTATACCCTCACTAGAGTGGTTAAAAGGACTGACATAATAATAAGAGCTGGCAAAGTAGGAGAGTAATACACATGTTTGGTAGGCAGACAGGTTGGAGCTGTCGCTTTAGAGAACAATTTGACATTTTCTCCTGCGGCAGATCATATGTCTTTCTTATGTGAAATGATTTCTCTTCTAGTTATATACCTAATGTAAATGTATTCATATGATTCAAAAGGACACGTTTGTGATAGCATCCCTCAAGATAATCCCAAACTGAAAACAATCCAATTGTCCATTAAAGGGAAAATGGAAAAATGAATTGTGATATAGGTATGTTATGGGATACAATAAATTATCTGGACTACAGAATATCTGTTTTCTTGTTTGAACACTAACCCCTTCCCACCACACACAAACATACTCACACCACCCCATTTCAATAAATATAGTCCGTTCAAGACAGTGATAAACGAAACAGTTGAAATCATTTAAGGATACTCTCCATACGTTTAAAAAAATATTTTTCACTGACATGTACAATACATATAATAAAGTGCACAAATCCTAAGGATAAAGATCAGCTAATATTCACAAAGTGAACTCAGTGCAATGAACATAGATCAACACAGAACTTTTTCAGTACTCCAGTCATCTCTTCTTCCAAAGTAACAAACACTCCCAAATCTCAAATTATTGTGGCCAATTCTCAGAAGCAGAAAACACACTCCAGCAAAATTTGACATAGGTATTAAGATTAATGGTGCCACACACATCTCAGGATGGTATGAAGGGGTTTCTTCCACAGTGAGGTTTTCTTGGGAGAGTAAGGCAGACCTTCCAAGCCGGGCTGAAAGTGGCAGGAAGAGGATGCTGGGCTGAGGCTGTGGCCAAGGTGAATGTTCCTCTGTGCAGGGAGGAGCTCTTATAGTTTGCCTCACCCACTGTCATCAAGGAGGGAGCCTTGGGACATATTGTCAGCGTGTTCGAATGTGAGCCAGGATGGGAGAGAGGAAGAGCAAGGCTTAACAGACATCAGCTGTCCAACATCAAAATAGACTTCTCACCACACAAACAGCACACATCTATTTCCTCCTCCTCCTGCACGCCCATCATAATTTGAGTGACAGCTTTGTTCTATATCATCTTGTTGTACAGTATTTGAGGTATTGCTAATATTTTAGCAATGAACATATGGTCAATCTTACATGAGATCTTAAAATTTCTGACCCAAGTGACATATTAAATTTCATTGGCCAAAAGGAGGAGAACGAGAAATATTTAATGAATTGCACTGTTTTATTCCAGGTGATTTTTTTTTTTTTTGACACAGGATCTTGCTATGTAGTTCAGGCTGATCCTGAACTCACTAAGTAGCCCAGGCTGGCCTGGAACTGGCAGCAATCCTCCTGCCTCAGCCTCCCAGGTACTGGAATCACCCTGAGTACTGGAATTACCATGTGTGCCACTATGCCCAGCTACTTCAGGTGAATTTTAAAGAATGAGTAGAGAGCTGGGTGTGGCAGCACATGCAGTGTACCTGGAATCCCAGCAGCATGGGAAACCAAAGAAGGAGGATCCCAAGGTTTAAAACCAGCCTAGGAAATTCAACAACTTACTAAGACCTTGCTTCAAAATAAAGACTCTGGGTTCAATCCCCAGTACTGGTTAAAAATAGAGAGCAGGGTATTGCTAAATAGAGAAAATCAAGCAAACAAACAAACAAAAACCCACCATTTAAATCAAAGGAGTAACATGAGCCATGATGTGGATTAGTAGTGGTGCGATTTAACCAGCAAATGCCTCCATGAACATGCGGGAGGAATGGGCTGAGCTTAGTAACAGAAAGCTTTGAAAATTATGTCTTTTTGTCTCATAAAATGAGGTGGAATAAACTATTCTGTGAGTACTGAGCATGCATTTTTGGTGGAATAGTAGAGATAAGGTAAGAAGTTGAAAGCTACCAAAATAGGGACAGATAGATTAAGTTCTAAACAAAGACAGTGGAAGTAAGCATGGAAAAGAGGAAGCTGAGATTCTGGAGGTCCAACTGTAAATGCAGTGAAGATGAATAGTGATAATTAGCACATTTGACTCTTTCCCGGATGACTGGAAGAATGGTGATGGCAGTTCACGGGCACAAAGGACTACATTGGAGACATTAATCAGTTTGTTTCTGAAAGTTCTGAGTTTAAGACCATGAGAAAACATTAAACTATAGAGGACAGAGATTCAAAAATTACTGCCTAGCGTCTAAGAAGGAATATGAGACTGTACTTACTCAATTAATTTATTTATTTAGGTACCGGGAATTGAACTCACGAACTTGAGCTTGCCAGGCAAGTACTGTGCCGCTGAACTCTATCCCTGGCCTGAGACTGTCCTTTATTCAGTACCCAGTAAGTGACAGATGAGACCATGGAATTGCATGAGGTTACCTGATGAGAACCATACAGAAGAAAAGAAGGCTGAAGATCACTTTAGAAAACACTGCATTTAGAGAGAACACACCAATCATGCAACAGCTGATAGAGAGAATGGAAAATCATTTCTCAGAGGCAAGGACGGAACACAAGCTCTGGTAAGAGAGATTCGGGAAAAGGCCTACTTCATGGTCAGATGCAGCCAAGAGAACCCATGGATGGTGCACCAAAGAGACACCATTAGGTTGGCTATTGATATGACAAGCAATCTTTGTGAAAGCCGTTTCCACTTTAGTAGACAAGTGGAATTAGAAGGTTACAGGGTTATTTATGGCAAGAAAGGAGGAATAAGAAAGTAAAGGTTACGCTTTTAGTAAGTTTGGGATTGGAAAGATGAGCAGTGTATGGATAAATAGCTTGAGACAAACAGAATTTCTGGAAAGTTTAACCATATAACCTGGCATGCCATCTTGTATACTATCTTTAGAACAAGCATTTCAGTTAAAAATAAGTTATACTAAAATGTAACCAGAATTCTTGGGAAGTACCTCCAAGGTTTGGCCAAGAGACCCACAACGTGCATGGATGAGATTCAAGAAGGGGCAGACGGAACCTATCCTTGAACTGTGTCTGGAGTGATCGAAAAGTTTCTGCCGGGCTTGGAAGCTGACCGAATGTAAACTGAGAGTTTCCAGTGCCTTCTTTTCCATTACATGCGTTGTGTCTTCTCAGAAAGGGGCCAACATGGAGGACAACATAGCTGGAAGAAAGAATCAAAGATAGAAACATAGTCCCAGTGTGTCCCTGTCCTCCCTATATCTGGAGTTTGTAAGAACAAAACTTTGATTAAAATTAGTTTCACTGAAGCTTTGTGTCATTTGCAACTGAACGAACTCTTAAGACATCTTGTACAACCATGTACACACACTCTCTGCAGGACCTTTTACAATATGGGTGGTTGATGCTCATTAAAATGTGTGAATCTCTGATGAGGAGAAAGAAATTTAGGATGGAATTAAATGGAACATTCGTCTTTCCTTAGATTGTTCATGGCTTTTGCTGGATGAAAAGCAAAAATGTTGCAATACAATAAACATTAGCTTTTGAGTCATCAGTGGACATGGTTTCCTTTGAGATATAGTTATGGAAAGCATGTGCATTGAATTACTCAGTTGCTGTTTTCCTTACACGAAATCTTTTGGAAAACATAATGCCACCCCCACCAACAAAAGGATAGTATCTTTGATCTTTTTTTGAAGGAAAAATTTTCCATTTTTATAATATAATTGCAAAGTTCTAGGATCTAAAACGATCTTTTCCCACACATGCTGTATGCACTGGACCTCCTCATTTGTGTTTGGGTTTGCTCCCAATTTACATCAGAAACAGCAGCAAGACCCCTTTCTCTTGTGTGGTATCAGACAGCATCAATTAGTGAGTTGTAAATACCCAAACTCTCTCCTAAAGATTAGCCTTTACTAAATTGCCTTAAGGCCAAGAGATAAGGAACTGTTTCTCCACTTGTAGAATTAAAAAAGAAAAAAATGTCTAACTTTCAAAAGGAGCAGGAAGAAGCTTGTCCATAATAAATCACCAGCAAGCCAGCGTTCTGAGGAGGAAAAGGTTGATATTAATAGAGGCAGCATTTTTGTTTCAACAGAAATCTTTCAGAGAGTTTGAAACTGACAGCATTCAAGTCTTAGGAAGCAGAGAATTCAAATGGCACAATTTTAAGAAGAAATTCAATTGTGTTTGATACACTTAAGCATGTTTCGTCCTCTAATTGGGAGGTAGTTGCATTCACATATCCAACTTATCTACAGCATTTGTAAGCTTCACACATCTAAGGCCACTGTTCACTTTTTGTTTATATGTCAAGGAGTTTAGCTAATCCACTTAACAATCAATGGGAATAAAGTATCAATGGGGATAAAAATTTGGCAGGACAAAGAGTTGGGTTTTGGATCTTGTATATAATTGTGCAGAAATTTTCTTAATGCATTATCATGTATTAGAGAGAAAAAGACAAGAACCTGAGGGCCAGAAAACTAGTTCCCAAAGCTTGCTTTACTGCTTCCAATGTAGAATTATGGATAGATTAGCTAATTTCTCTGGATTTCAATTTCCTCAGTTTTCCAGGAGGGCGTTAGGGAGGATTCTATTGAGTCTTTGTTGCTTTCTGGTGTAAAACAACAATCATTTTATTATAGCAACAGATTCTGTGGGTTAGATATTCAGGCAAGTCTTGGCTGGGAAAGTCTTTTGGTTCTTGGGGCAATTACTGAGTTCACTCAGAGGTGCTCAGCTGGCAATGAGATGGGCTGAATGGTTCAGGACAACTTCACTCATATTCTGTGACAGGGATAAATTCTGTCAGCTGCAGTACTTGTACATGGCTTGTCACGCATGGTGACCTCTCCAGGCTGGTGGTTTTTGAGTGGTCAGACTTCATACGTGGTAGCGGGCTTCTCCCAAAACAAACATCCTGAAAGAACCAAGTAGTTCTGAACTAGTCTTAGAAATCACACAACATGATTTTTACTGCAGTTTATTCACTGAAAGGTTGCCTGTATTCAAGGATAAAGGATACAGACCCCAAATTTGATGACAGCAATGTCAATCTTGCATCCATATCTTAAAATCAACATATCTACTTATAAAGTTTTGAATATTATTTCTCATCATTCTTCAACACAGTGTACCCATTCCAATATTTCATTCATTCACTCGTTCACTCAACCAGTATTTTAGTCCCTGCTCTGGGTCAGGAATAGTGGGTAGGTCTACAGAAAAATAGCAAAGAAGAAACACAATATTATTCTTTTATAGTGCTTGTTGCCCAATGCAGACCACACACATTAATCACAGTCAGGTAAGCCTACAATTACAAAATCTACTAGTGGTTACAGAGGATAAGTACAGGAACCTCTAGGCACATGGTAGAGAGAACTGGTTCAATCACAGACAAGAACTAGTGACTCTGGAAACAAAGAGTGGGGACTTGGCTAGCTGAAGTTTATCAGCACATCCACATGCAACACTTCTTGGTTCTCCTAAATCCTGGTATCCTAATTTAGCAACCCATTCTTTCCACCTTACTTGATTGCTTCTACATGGTCATTTTAAAAGTTACATTTGTGATTAATGAATGCACAATCTCTGATTTTCTTTCTTTTTTTTTTTTCTCCTCTTGAATCACTACCGGTACCTCATTGCCAGCTGCATAGAATTAGTAATTTCAGTATGGCATTGAAAGGCCCTTGATGTAGTAGCCTCATCCCAACTTCCTGGGTTCATCTTCCCTGCCCTGTTTTGGATTCCAGGTTCCAGCCACAACATCCTGCTTGCTATTCCCAGAGCATTAATATTCACACCTCTCTGCTTGGATTCTCACTGGTATCTCTTTCTCCCCTCCACCACGAAACGCTGCTATTCGTCTTTACAAGTCTTGCTCAAGTGCCCCACTCCATTATGAAGCCTTTGCCAATTCCAGGGCATAGTTACCCTGGCCCTGAGTGTTCTCTGCAGCTGAATGCTTTGCTAGCTGTTTTTCAAGTTTCCCATGAAATTTTAAGACCCTTAAAGACAGGGTCTATGTCCTAATCATGCCTCTGTCTTTCAAAGCGCCTCTCACACTGCTTTCTACATGATAAGCATTCAATAAATATTTGCAGAATGAATGAACATCACTTTGAAGATTACAAGGTTATGAACTGTTTGAACCTTTGCCACTTTTTTATATATATTCAATGTTTAGCACTGTGAGTGGTGTACAGTATTACTATTTCACTGTAAGTAAATTCATAGCTCTTCATATGTCCACACTTTAAACACCACTGAACTTCTTAAAAATCTTTTGTATACAATACTGGTTGTGTTTTTAAGCATTTCCTCAGATGCCTGTCAATATATATGTATATATGTACATATTATTAAATATAATATATAATATAGTATATATATTACTGTGCTAAGCAATATGTGAATATGCATGTATATGAGAACTGTGTAAACTGGTTTGTCTATATTTGTATATATATGTATCACTAAAGGAACCGATACAGCTTCAGAAGAAATGATCGTATCTAGCAAGTCTTTTATATACCTCAGTATGCTTAGTAGGTTTCAGTCTTATCCTCAGTACTGTCTTTATGTGTGTCCTGCCATTCTTCTTTGCAGATGCTTCTACTCTACTTGAAGAGAACAAACAGGACGACTACCTGTGTGTGGAGTGATGGAGCTGAAAGACTTGGAGAAGTCATAGTTATAAAATCACACACAGTTACCCACGAGCTAGAAGCCTTGTGCATCCAGGTCTTTTTTTTTCCCTATAGAAGAAGAAATTGAGGCTCAAATTTGCACACTTCAATTTGCACCTCATGAGGCTTAGTCTTTGGGAGCCTAAAATAAAAAAAAGAAACAAAAAAAGAAAAAGAGGAGACCTCACAGGTTACAGGAAGCGTAGTTCAATGGCCGTTTCTTCCCGCCAAGCTTTCTTCCAAACAGCAGCGCTCCAGAACACACCTGTTGGGTCCCAGTAAGTGCATGCTTATTTATACCACAGATGACATCACTCATCCATCCTGGAAGCCTGAGTGTTCACCCCCACAGGTTCTCAGGCTTGCTAAAATGTCCCCTGATTTCATCGACCTCTGTGTGTCTTCGATCCTTGACCTTTAAGGCTCCCTGGTGCCAGAATGTCTGCAGCTGTAGGATCAAAGATCCTCAGAGCAAAAATCCATTCTTAAACAAGATGAAGACTAGTTGAGTTATTAGGAAAACCAGGCATATGCCCCAGAGCCCTTGCTCATCTGGAAAGTGCCTGAACTATATCCCAAGTATAAACAATAAGCCCTAAGATCTAAACACAGCGCAAGGCAGACGCAGAGCTGATATTAAGTTTGGGTGTCCTGCTTGCCAGTCCAGAGCCACATTCCACAAGCCTACAAAAAAAATGCAATGTGCCAGATACAAAGTAAGTGCTCATTAAATATTTTTGGGCTAAATGAATGAACAAGATGGTAAACAAACAAGCAAAAGATGTAAATAAAACACAATTGCAAAGACAAGAGAAAAAGATACAGTGAAAGTTTTAAAGTAAAAGACTAGACACTTTAGTCTTAAAAATTTAATCTCAATTCTGCTCCAGATTCCTGCCAGGCAAGGCAAAAAGGGCAATGCACTGGACTTCATCAGTCTTGGTTGTGTAAGGGAACATAACCTTCCAGAAGATCACACACTGTCCTCACACTTCTGTGTCTGGGAGAAATGAGTCATATGGGAAATCTTCCCTCTATACCAAACTGTCCTTACATCTTGAGAACATCTGAAGTTTGTGCCTTGGTCTGTAGCCAAAGAGATTCTTTGCAACAGTTTTGTAGTCCTTCTCCCTCGTGTTACTCCACAGCCTACTGGAAGAAAATAGCTCCATTTTGGTTACCATTTCCTGGCTGCCTGAGACTGCTGTTTCTTCATAATCCTCAGCCAGGACCCACTCTTTACTCTGAACCTCAGAGCATTCTTGAAATATTTCCTAAGGCCTCCCTCGTTTTCAGGGCCCTTCCTTTGCTAGTCATATAGAGCTGGATGCTAAGATATTTTTGCAATCTGCTATACTTAGCACTGGATAGAATCCTTGGCCATGTTATCTCAGGCGCCCCTGTAAGAGTCCCTTAACAAATAAAGTAACCCGAGTAGAATAAAATCCCTGTTGATTGATTGATCTGAGCTTTGTGGCGCATTCAGCCCAATCTTGCTTCACAGCTCTCTGCTCTGGCTCCTTCGGGCTCAGCCTCCATTTAGGCTTCCCTCCTGTTTGCAGCCAGTCTGTATGTTTTTCCTCCTCTTGTTGCTTGATCTGTGATAGCATCCATCTCTTTATCTGAAGTCATAATTCAAATTCAAGCTTATCTTCCTCATGAAATTTGACAAACAAAACATGCGGAGGCTTGCATACTCCAAATTCACTTTTCACACTGGCAAGTGTTTCTTTGAGTGCCAGAATCTTAGACAAGACAATTAATTTTGGCATCTTTTATTTTATGTGTGAAAAAATTAAGACCTAAAAAGGTGAAATGATTTAATTCTCAGTCCTTTGCCAGTGAGTATTTAACCTGTTCGTATTTCTTTAAGGTGTTTAGCATCATCCTTGTTTTGTGGGCTAAGAGATTTCATATTTCCCAGTTTGTTGTAACTTGTCTTCTAGATGGTACCATATGCATTATTAACTGATAATTATTTATGAACTGAGTAGAATATATTAGTGCCATTTATTTTATATCCTATTCCAATCTGAAAGGTATTAATGAATTAAGTTAAAATCACCTTAAAGTAAAAATAAATTACATAAAACATTTTTTGGACATGTGGTTGTTTTAAGGCAGAATTATAAGCAGATGAGATTTTTCCTTTTCTAAGTCAATCATATTCAAGTATATCTAATACAAATACTTACTTTACCTATAAATTCTGATAACTCTACCAAAATATGTTTCAATGCTGTGATTTTGAAGTTTTAAGTTTTTAAAAAAAATCAATACTATAATTTTAAAAACAATCACCAAGAAAAGATCCCCAAGTAGGTGCATCTCTCTTCTAGGACACCAAATGGGCAATGAGGGTCCTGTTCATAAGAAAGAGAATAAAAAACAAGTAGGTCTTCGTGGGAGCTTCTGCAAACAGGAGATGTGAGAAGTGTTCGGAACAAAGAAAGGGTCATCCTTGAAAAGGGCAGGAAGCTTTGATCTTTCTCCTTGCCTAGAGCAAGGTGAAAGGGTAGCCTTAAACAAGTCTGATCTGTGTATTTAAGTTAAACAACACTTCCAACATGTATGGGCAAGCAGAAGGGTTATTCAGATGGTAAAAATGCAGGCTGCAGATTTTGTGAACAAATATACCAAGTGTAGAATAAATTTCTTTTTCTTGTTATAGTCTTGACAACAGGAAATAGTAAGTTCTTAAGTGGGAGTGATTAGATAGTGTAAGAATGCAAATTTGGCCAAGTAATAACGCCTGAGTAATTTTGTAGATTTTATATTTTTGCCTACATCTTCCTCCAGTTCTACACATCTTTCCAGTCTTTGTGTGACTCCCAGCCTTATAACCACTGATGCTTTTGACAGATCTTGGAAACAGTGACTCATTTTTAAAGACTCATAATATTTAAGAAAATATACACAGAAAAATGAAAGAAAAGTGTGAGGACTAGGCTTGTGTTTTGACCCATCCAGGAGAAATGGATAAAGTTTTCAGATATGTGATACTTTTAAAAGAACGTATTGTCTTTTCAAGATCCAGCCAGTTCCTGTGTAATAATTCATAGAAGTACCCCAAATTGTAAGTGTTGAAACCTATCTGCTGAGCTTCCATAGAGCGCTCAAATGTTTGGCACAATAATGTGAAACATTGCTTCTAATATATAAATACAGCAGGGATACTAAGGATTTATGTTTTTGAAGCCGTAACTGTTTGCTTTCTTTTTTCTCTTGGCAGTAGAAAATTTTCATTCCTGTTTACATTCCTGCATGGAAGCAAAAGTATTGATTCTGTTTTGAAATAGACAAAAGAAGTGTCAGGGAACTCTACTGCTCTTCAGTCCTATCTGTAGTTGTTACTTGGTGGATTCTGCTAACTCCTGAGAAGATCCAAATGGGGGAGAAATAGACGAAAAATCAAGAGTTCTAAGACTGGACCCTCAGTTGATTGTTTATAGGACATCCATGAGATCCCTAGAAAGTGGGGTAATAAAGGAAATAGATCCTTAGTTCCACTTAGCACTCACTCACTTCCCAGACAAGTGAACAGAGGGATAGGGGAGAAGCCCAGTTATTTAGTCACTAGACCAGAAATGGAGAAGCAGGGGCGGTTTGATGCAGTGTGTTAGTTAGCCAGAGTTGGTAAATCTTTCTTGTACTGACTTAGGTCTTTAAATTTTTCGTGAGGTCTGTATACATGTGGAGTTCAGGTCAGGGTATACCGCACAGGAATCCACCAATGCTGCTGCAATTGTGCAGTTCACACAAAATTATATGATTAGGTTGAAACCTAGTGCAGGGCTCTTGTTCACCACACTAGGTGCTTAAACAGCCTGGGTTGGTTCATTGAAACATCTTCTTGTAAATTTCAAAAGAAGTTTCCTGTGTGCTTAGGGTTTTCCACCAGGGAAACTCGTTTGGCCCAGGACTCACCATCAGCCAGATCCCAAAACTTATGCCCTTGAGATAAACTTGAAAGATCCCAATGGCCATAGAGCTATTTAGGACTGAAATAAGAGAACTAGCTCATCACTCACTTAAACCTACTGTATGTCTCCTAGGAAGGCCACCTGTCACTGGTCATGTGACATTTGTGTGAGTCAGAAAAAGGTATATGCAAGTCTGAGCCAAGATTAGCAATTAGAGAGTAAGCCAGATTTTAATCCCCATTCTTCCTCTGGACCAGTCTGTACAGTCACACCTGGTGGTTCTGCCTATATGCTACTTTTAAAAATAAACCTGGAAACTATTTAGTAAGTGGCAGAATCACATTACGTTACATATCTTTAGAGTGTTAATTGCTTTAATAATGCACTTATTTACTTTTAAATCTATCAGGACTGTAAGAAATGGAAGTGGGTTGCAGCTCGCCCTCATTTTCTTGACTTCTGAGGGGCTCCAGCTGAGGCACAGGCGGGGCAGAGCAGGAGCCGGAGCCCGCCGGGTACCTTTTACTACAAACGCTGGTGCTCCTGCAGCTGCCCATCATCTCTAGCAATTTTTCTTGTAGGAAATGTCATTGCTTCACTGCATTGCAAGAAAGTGAAGTCATAGTGTGGGGCCTTGATCCATTTCCTGACTTTTAACCTGAGTCTTCTAACCTTTTTCAGCTGCACTGCACCCAGAGAAAATGAAACACATTGAAACAGACAGGCCAACATGGCTCATAAAGCCATTTGAGGCCCCAGGGCGGGGTTAACTTCTGCATACATATTAATGATCAAAACACAGTCTTGTTTGGGTGTCACATCCTGGATGTGGCGTGGACCCAGTACCATGGAAATGGAAAGGAAATAGTCTTCAGGATGTATCTGTACTTTCTTGGCAGAAACCCTTCCTTGTCCTATTTTGGGTTTAATTTGTAGTGACAATGTTAAATTTAATTAGGGTGCCTTGGTTGGCTTTTGTTTTGGTGGTGTTCTTTGTTGTTAAACTCTGTGTGAAAATGAATCAGGGAGCCCAAACTGGTATTTTAAACCTTACATACTGCCTTTGTTTGTCCATGTTTTAGGATTGGTTACAACCTCAACCCAAATGACATTATGAAGCTATTTCCTGGAATGTCCAGGGCTGAAATTGCTCTGTCAAGAACAACTCTGTTCTTTCAGGGATTTCAGAGAGCAAGGGCTCAGATTGCATTCTTGCTCTGTTATTATAAGTTTTTCCCTGCCAGGAAACCTCTGGTCTCAGATAATTTGCATATATCCAATGAGAGCGATCTACTGTTCTATGGAGGTTTTCAAGACTGCATGACAGCATCGTGGAAGAATCTCATATGGGGAAAGGGGATTTTTTTCCCCCTTCCCCTAAGCCCCATTTTAAATAGTTTCCTTCCCACAAGCTGGTGTGTCCACATGCGAAGAGTAACAAGTAACCCAGCCCATTTTCCTGCCTTGGCCCTTATTGCTAGTTCAGTAATATCAATAGCCACACAAAACGGAAAGTAGGCTGTTTAAAATAAAGGTGCTTTAGTCCTTGCCATCTGTAAAGCTGACTTTTTAAAGAGCATGATGGAGAGAATTAACCATTTAGCTCTTCCTGGCAAGGTCATAGCAAAATTTCTTCTCATTTCTTTGTCACTGGAATGGCAAGAAACAACCTCATGCACTTCTTGATATATCTGAATATTATTTTTTACATTATACCTGGGATTCCAGTTAGCTGAAAGCATACAGTAGTACACTACACTTGTTATCACAAAAATTTTGCATGCATTTGGGGTATTGAGAATATTTGGGTTTGCTGAGAGCATCTTACTATAGTACTGGGAGGCAGCTGTTGGATTTCACTGGTCTTACGGCTGTACCTCAGTAGCTGGAGCTCCAACTCTTGATAAAATATCCAACAGTCAACTTAAATTCTTTAACAAAAGTGTGGATTATAAGTAAGAAAACAAAATATAAATAAGTACACAAGCAGGGTACCTGATACTGAGAATGCTCCAGTAATGTTAAATTTAATTCAGATATTATACTAACAAAATTGAAGTTCCAGCTTACATAATTACCAAATCCAGCACTTGACATTTTATGCTGTATTAAGTACAGATAAACGTGTGTTGATTGAAGAGCTAGGTGCAGGGAGGCATGCAGAGAACTTCCAGGCACCAGCACACGAACTGTGTATTTTTGAACAAGTCACTTAGCCTCTCTCATTATCAGATTTTCCATCTGCGAAATGAGGCCATTTCAGAATCTAATGAAAGTGTTAGGTCTACAATTATTATTCTGAATTCATTGTCCTCAAATGGTAGGAATCCATATTGACAGAAACTCAGAGACATCCAATAAATTTGTTGAATGAATCCACAACACCTATTTTTGAGTATTCAAGGTGTGCTGAACTTTATGCCACACGCTTCATCTTTAGATTATCACTGACTTCTCTCAACAAGTCTGTGAATCGACTTCTACTATTAGCTCCATTTGACCAGAAGAAAACAGAAGCTTGGCCTAAAACGATAAAGGGCCAGGATAAGCACCCAAGTGACTTGCATTCCAAAGCCTTACCTGTTCTCTGCTACTCCAGTGTTTCTCAAAATACAGTGTGCACCAGGGTTACCTGCAGGAAGGCTTGCAGAGACAGATCACTGAGATCTAATCCCAGGGTTTAGTTCTCAAATTCTCCAGGTGATGCAGCTATTGGGATTCTGGAGATTGCCATTTGAGAACCACAGCATTACACTATGAAGTCCTACAGGTGCAAGACCAAGACAGAAAGTTCAGGAAGAACAGATCCATGACCCAACAAAGAAAGACCTCCTACACTCAGCACCATACAGTAGCTGACCAGGGTTTCCGCTTGGGAATGGTTACACTGTAAGAGGCAAAGGCTCTTGGGCCATGTGATGAGAAATTGGCCTAAGAAGCATCCAAGTCCCTTCTAACAATTAAACTGTTATGAATACAAAAGGCAAGAGATACAGAGCCTAGAAGAGAGAGTCATGCTCCCTTAAGAGGAAACCCCTGCCCTGGCTACAATTCAGTGTTTAATTGTGCGTTAAAAATTTAGAGTCACTTTTGATAATGACAAAAACTAAGGAAAATATTCTCTTAATTCAGGGATTTGGAACTATGGTATAATGAAACATTACACAGGGCACAAAAAAAAATACAAAGAAAACATTCACTAGCTATGAATTCATATTACAGATTTTAACATTTCTATGATGACAGTGATATAATTTCATTTTGGACATCATAATAAGAAAATTTAAAATGTTACAAATTAAAAATGCACAACTGTTTAAATTTTTTATTTTTTAAGAACATAGAGGGAAAAAGTTTAAGGGTCAAAATTATTTGTAAATATTTCAAAATAATGACCACAAATAAGATAGATTTAAGAGGAACACAGGATCAAATTTACTGTCCATTCTTCTGACCCTAGGAAGAAAAAAAGTAAAAAGAGTGTTTAGTTCTCCAGTTTATCAAAGAAAATAGAGTGTCACTTCTGACATTTAATTTGGCCTTTTTTTATGTCTCAGAACCTGCCTGAAGGATGACTCAAATCACGACATCATGGTACCACTTAGGGATTTAAGAGCAATCAACAGAAAGAACAAAATCGGTGGTAGTGGTGGAGAAAGGGTGTCAGAAAGTATAAAAAAGAAATACATGTGTAATAAAATATCTGCCATAACTATAAAACAGGAAGAGCCATTGCTTTTGTGGGCAGGGGCTGTCTGAAGAAGTGGGGAATCTCTCTGTTGAATATTTCTTTCGGGCATTTGCTGTTTGTTTTGTCGGGTTTAGATTGGTGTGGGGCTTTTCAAAAATTAACAGAAGGTTAAAGGGCACTTTCTGAAATCTTTAATTGGCAGCTGAGAATTTTAAACTTGATTAGAAGTGAGGGGCAAGAAACAAACATTTCCTGAGCACCTATCAAGTGCCATGATCTGCAGCAGACTCATTAGAAATGATTCTTTGCTTTTGCTACATGTGAGGCAGAGGTTATCTCCATTTTAGGAACCTTAGGCTCAGAGTGTTTTAATACTGATTTACTCAAGGCTGGTCAGATAGTGACAGAGGAAACAAACCCGAACTGTCTGACTTCACGTCCAGCACTGCACATGAATTTCTTCATGTGCCATGAGTAATGGTGAAAGTATTTCTTCGACAAACCACTGTGCCTTGGCACGGGAGTTCAAATCTACTTTTGAACTCTGTATGCCTTCCTAGAGATTCTTCTTGGATCCCATGACCATAATTCCCCATGACTCGAAACTTGGTTTTAGACTTGAAATACTCCTGCCATAAGTGTGAGTATGATTTTAGTTATGGCTAAAAGGCCGTAGAGATGACACCTCACATTGTATCCTGCTGTTCTGTTGACTCTCACATTTCCAATCCCACATTTCGTGGTCACCTGTGTATTTTTACAGTGGACTCACCACCTGCTAACATACTATTTTATTTTTTTAAAATTATGCTTATTATTTCTGTCTCTCTAACTTGAATATAGAGTCTCTATTTTTTGTCTGTTTTTTTTTTTTCTGGAATGCATGTTAAGCACTTAAAATAAATATCGGCAAATTTTTCTGTAAGGGGTCCCATAACAAATATTTTAGATTTTATAAATTATGTGACTTCTGTCACACTACTCACTGAGTATGAGAGTCATAGCAAAGAAATTTGAGTGACAGAAAACGGAGGTAGAACCAGAGCAGTCATGAAGCACAGAGAAAGGAGGGACTTAGGAGAAATGTTTTAGAATTTCAGCTGTCTGGATTTGGTGGCTGAAAGGAGTCTGGCAGGACTCTAGGTCTCTGGCTGTTCTTGATTTTTACAAATGCTGGCAGCTGAACTGGAGATAAGGAAGAGGTGTTAGTGAAAAAGAGATGGTCAGCTCCATTATGAACCTAACCAAGGAGATGTATCCAGAAAGGGCTCATTAAAATGGGAGATAGGATTGGCATAGAGAAGGGTGTGTGAGGCATCAGTATCAAGAGGTAATCGAGACAAATAGTCTTTAAGGGGTAAAAAGCAAAAGAGCTCTCAGAGGAGACTGAAAAGGAGAAGCTGTGGAGAGACAGAACCATCGAGTGGGCAGTCAAAAGTTAGGGAGTTCCATGCAGAAAGTGGGCAATAGTTTCAAAGGGCACAGAGAGGTGAAGGAAGGCACAGATTAAAAAGTTTACATTAGTCTGGGCTATTTACTGGTCATTTATTCCCGGGCCATCTTTACAATGGCAGTCATGAAAAGACAGCAGAGATTGGATGCTAAATAATGATTTCTTTTATTAAATCTGTCTTATAGTCCATGCTGTTAAGCACTAAAATTATAATGAACTTAAAGGAAGGTGTCATTTGTATATAATACATGACTAACTTAGTCATAGGGTATACTTCAATATTCCTTTGGCCAGAATCACAAGCAAGAGAGCTTTGCTTCCTTCTCCTAAGTTCTTACAATGACTTTTACTACTGATGAGATGAGAAACTGAATAGTCATCCTAAATGAAGTGATGTAAATCTATTCACTTCTTTTTGTCTCTTGTGGATCAGAAAACTTTTAACTATCTGGGCTCCTCTTCTTTCTCAGATGATAGCAATCACACAGTCCCGTTGGTTCTTCCTAAGTATTTCTGTGATAGTTAATCTTCATTAGCAACTTCACTGGATTGAGAAATGTCTAGAAAATTGGTACAGCACAGTTCTGGATGTGACTAAGAAGACATTTCCAGAATGGATTGGCAAGTGGGTCAGCATAAGTGGGAGTGGGGAAGATCTCCCCAACTGTGGGCATCACCATTCCATGGTGGGCTCAGATGGAGCAAAAACAGTAGAAGAAAGGAGAAGCTCATGAACACACACTCAGTTTGGGATATGAGTACTGGAGGCTACGCCCTCAGCCCTTTTTTACTTTTTATTTTGAGACAGGGTCTGGCTAAGTCACTAAAATGCATAGGCATAGCTGTAGTTTGTGACCCTCTTGCCTCCACTTCGAAGTGCTGGGATTTCAGGTGTGTACCACCATATCAAGTTGCTTGACCCTCCTTGAACAAGTGTGCTTTTTGCTATTGCTGTCAGTCTTGGACATCAGACTCCAGATTCCTCAGCTTTCAAACACAGACTTGTACCAGCAACTCTGCTGGGGATCTTTCAGGTCTTCAGCCTTGGACTTGTCATTGTCTCTTCTTGTTTGGACACTTGTGACTTCTTGGCCTGAGTAGCTGCTAGTTTCTTGGCTCTCCAGCCCACAAAAGGCCTTTGTGGCACTATTCAATCTCTGCTTGTGTAAGACAATCTAATAAGCCCCCTTCTTAAAATTATTTACAGCATGTTCTATTTGTTCTGTTCTCTGGAGACCCCTGAACAATATAATCTCGCTAACCTGTCACTTTGTCTCTGTGGTATCACTGCTTAATTCAGATCCTATTGTTCCTCATTTGGTTTCTTGGTCATTTTGGCCCAGTGTCATTTCCCTTTAGTTCCTGTAAGCCAATGGAGGACAGGATTGTGTTTTTCTCATTTTTCTTTAATAGCTTTAAAACGTTTTTAAAAATTATTTTTTAATTTTAAAGATAATAAAACCAAACCAAACAAATCAGAATAAAGCCAATCAGAACAGAACAATGAATGCAATACAGGACTTCAAAACAAGACAATAGGAAATCAACAATGGCTACCATAATGCCTCAGTTATCTTCAAAATTGCTGCCCATACTATGACATAATAAAATCAAACAAAACAGAGTAGAATAAAACCAATCAAAACATAACATTGAATAAAGCAAAGCAAAACAAAACAAAACAATGAGAATAATACTGGATTTCAAAAATAAGACAGGAGAAAATCCCCTATATTTGCCACATTGCACACCTTATCCTCTTAATAGATGCTCAGACTGCTGGTCTTAGCCCTGCAAAGTCAATCAAACAACACAAGTATTAAGTAGTTTTGATGCCTCAGTTGTTATCAAGTCAGCCTGTCCTCTAGATCAGCCAGTTACTTATGGGTTGGGGCAAGGGAGGCAGTGTTCTCATCTCCAGCCCACATGCTGGTTGGCTTACAGGAAGGGTGAATTGGTTTTTTATTCCTCCTAGAAGCCTCCCATGGCTCCTGCTGACTCATGGGAAGGGTGAATTGGCTTCTTGTTACTCCTCCCAGGCCCAGCATGGCTTCTGCTGACTCATGGAACAAATTGGCTTGTTTTTCCTCCAGGGCCTTGCATGGCTTACACTGGCTCACAGGAAGGGTGAATTAGCTTCTTGCTACTTCTCCTAGGCTTTGCAGACCTCTTCTGATTCTTCTATACTAGCTTTTATCAAGGTATCTGGCACATAATATATACTCAGTAAATGCTGAGCAGTAAGTACAAACAATGGACATTGTATTTAGGACTTTGAATTTGTAATATTTCACACATTACAAGAGAAAAATCATATTCTAGTGAATGGAAAGTATTCTGCTTACTAGAGAGGCTTTAAATGCAGTGCAGCACTTGGTAATTTCATTGCTTAAACTGGCAGTTTTCCCTTTCATCTATGAAACTGAATTAATTATAAAACGTAAGAGAAGAAAAAAAATTCAAAAAATATTTTTGCAAACAAACTAAAATATATAACTAATAATGTAACAGCAGAGTTTTTTTCAAAGACAACCAGCAAGATAATTCTGATTGGCTTGATATGACAGATTAAATATTAGGCAGGGAAAAGTATTGCCATCAGGTGGTTAAAGTGACAATGGAACCTGTGACTTGATCACACGTTGTCTCTCCTGAGTAATGTTCCCTGCATGTGCTACATCTTGTGCTAAGGTGATGATGCAATGGGTAGTACCTCAGTGACATCTTAGTGAGCTTCAGACAAGTAAAGGGCTGGTCATTCCACTTTCTAAAAAAACCCTTTTTACTTACTTTGTGTAGTCTTTCCTTCACAATGCTAATCTCAACTGAAATGAATTTTTGTTTTAAAATCACAGACTGTGACAGATATGGAAAGGTACTTAAAAAGTGGCTGGATCCAGCCCTGTGATCTTTTTGGAGATGGGGTAGCACAAACTCCCAGTGACTGATGTGTGCAAGAGTGATCGTGGCTGCCCACTTGCCCCTGCTGGGTCCTCAGGCCAGTGTGCAGGTAGTGGGAGCTGCATCATCCCTCAGGCACACACCATTGCTGGTTTCCACCTCACTTCCTCTGCTTCTTTCCTTCCTTTCCCATAGGGAGAAAACCCAGGCATTCAGTAATAGTCATTGAGTACTAATTACATTTAAAGGACTTACCTGCATCTTTTATCTCTTTAATTAACAAAAATTTAAAATATCAGACCAAACCATTCTAACTGGGATTGGACTCACATATTAGCATCATTGTAATCATTCAGAAATAGTCATCACTATAAAAGCAGTTTTCTTTGCATTCTTTCATGGTGATAGAGAAAAGGGCCCTCATTTTTATTCAAGAGTCTGTTCTCATATAAGGCATAAATTTTTTCTTCCTTTTAAACATATATTATTTAACTATGTTTAATATTTCCAAAAATGAATTAATATCATTTTAGTTTCTGAATAGGAAGCAAGGAAAAATAAACCTACAAGGGTATTTTAGATTAAAAAGAGAAATTGCATATCAAGAGGAATATGTTGAAATCATGATAATTTACAGAGTGAAAATTAGTGAAACGCTGTTCTCAGGAGTCCCTCTCTACCTACCGCTCCTTTTATCAAACTTATTCCAATGCATTAGGATAAATGCTCCAGTCTCATTTCCTCTCATGGCTAGTTGCTATTACCTTTCTTTGGTGTGACCCCACTGATGAATGAAATGCAAATATTTCAGGAAAAGAATTTCCATTTCTAAAACATAAAAGTTTATTTTCATCTACTAGAAGCATAAGAAAGATTGCCCGAGTGAAGTGTGACCACTCGAGGTCATTCAGAGTTGGTAGAACTTATATATCACTCAGGAGATGTGGCCCAGTGGCCAGAACCCACAATCCAGACACTATAAGATCTGGTTCTGAATTCTTGGCCTCACATGGCTATCTCAGTGTGCTCATCTGCAAAATGGGCATAATAAGCTTGGTGTGTTGTGAGCATTAAAGGAGATAAAGCACCTGATAAATAGTAACTGCCCAGAAGATAGCACATACAGTTATTCCTTTATCACTCAGTTTTACAACACCATTATTTCAGAGAAAATACAAAATGAAAAAGTGGTAACACCTTATATTGTTGCTGTTGTTATTTTGTATTCTGATCTTGCTAATGACCAATTTAAGGAGACTACATAATAGAATTTGGGAAGAAGACATACAGTGAATTCTTTCTGTTCCATGATTCTGCATGAATTGTGCTTGGGTACATCCAAGGGAATTTAGTTCCCAGAATCACCAGGAAGATCTTACTGTAGCCCAACCTAGGCCTCAGACCTTTATGACAAGAGTCATAGACAAATTTGTTTCAAAGCATATTTAGGCTACTAATGATGAGCTTTGGAAGTCCACTGGAAGAATTAGGGCCAGAATATTACTGCTAATTTGTCCTCTGTTTGGAGGAAGAAGGTTGGATACTGATAAGTATTCTGCCTGTGTACATTTTTAAATTACATTTAAAAGGCTTGCCTGCATCTTCTATCTGAAGCAATATATTTTTCAATTTATTGAAAAAAGTCAAACCACAGTATCACATGACAAGAGGAGAAATATTTACTTTCCCCTTTTCACAAAAAAAAAGAAAAGAAAGAAAGAGAAGAAAAGAAAAAGAAAAAGAAAAAAAAAGAAGAAAAAGTCACTAAATGCACTAAGTAATGAAAGGATAATAGACCAAGCCACCCAATTGCAGGAGGAAGGGACAAAGTAGACTTGGGATGGCTGTTGTGTGCCTGGTGTCCCCATTCTTTTCTTTCCCTTAGCTTTATTACTTGCTGGACAGATGATTTTTGCTGCAGTTTTTTTGTGTCGTGCTTGTTTGTCCCTGAGTCCTGCGGCCAACAGAGTCCCTTCAGCATCTTGCACTGAGCCTCCTAAGCGGGTGGCTCTTATTTATTTCCCAACCTCTGTTCCTTCTCACAAAGCCTGTGGCAGTCAGAAGGCCTCACACAGGCCTTTGTGTTTATCAAAGTCATCATACCCTTCTCTTTTCTTTCAAGCATTTTTCACTGTGGTTTGAGTTGGGTACCAATTGACCGGACATTCACATACCTTTCACTGTGTGACCTTTAACAAGATGACTGTAATTCTATTAAAGCCTGAGGAGGAAAGAAATCATAGATAGGAGATTCCTTAGGGGGTGCTTGCTTCATTTCTGAAAACATGCTTTTGAGTTTATAGGGGGAAAAACCTCTTAGAAGTGATTATTTTCTATCACAGTATTAATTAAAATGAATCTTTTAAGATTGACTTTGCTTTATAATTTATTTCAATACAATACCAAAGAAATTATTTTCCCAAATTTTCCTTAGACCATCATGTTTTTCTTTCTTTCTTTTTTTTTTTTTTTTTTTTTAGTAAATCCTATGACTCAGGTTTGCTGGGGCCCACTGTTTTGGTAAAAAACATTAATTTTCAGAGTGACACTTAAAAATGCAATTTTTAAAGCATTGCTAGTGTTTTGTTTATAAAATGAAGAGGTGTGGACCAATGGCCTCCTTTAATACTTATTATAATTTAAGTGGAATTTTGAAAATTAGTGCTTATCACTTTCAGCACATGGAGAATCTAACAACATAACTGAATATGAGTTAATTACAGGTACAATTTGTAGAATTCTGTATCTGGATAGGTTTACTTTTTTTTCCTAAGAGAGCTGTGTGTTTCTGATATTTTGATACATAATGCATTTACTAACACACTTAAAACACTGTTGGGGAAAAACCACCATTGGAGGCCGTGCCGAACACAGCGGAGGGTTCTGTGTGCTGATGAAGGTTTTTCGGGCTCCCTGTGCACCTCATGCCTCAGGCAAGGTTGTATTTATTAATATAGAGCCTCATGTCCTATTATGTCAGCCACTCCTCCTTGCTAATGAGACATGATCTGCTACCATTGTGGATTAATGTCACGTCACCCCAAAATGCTGAACAAAGAAGTGCTGCTAATTCAATCCATCAGGAACTTCTACACAAATCAGTGCCTATAGATAGGGAAATTGAGCCTGTTCAGAAGGGCCACTAAGAGACGTAGGCTAGGAAGCACGTTTTTAAAATAATAGAGCAAAATTCTGATTCTTAAATTCCCATGGCCATTAGAATTTTTTGGAGTTTGCATTAGGCAATACACATTCTGTGTCTCCAAACCCAGGTTTCTGCCATAGGAGAACTCAGCTGACACTCAGTAATCTAATTTAGCAAGAATCCTAGGTGGTTCTGATGTCATTTCCCACTTCAAAATATGCATTACAGTTGTGCTGGGGCCAGTACCTGGCTGAGAAGTCACACATCAAGAACTTGTGTCCTACCAACAAGAGCAAAGGCGAGACTTTAAAGTTGGAGAACTTTGCCTCTAACCTCAGGTCGTCTCTGTTCTCAATTCATTTTCACCCTATACTGTCTCCCTTGTTCCCCATCGCACGCTATAACTAGATGTCAGGAGTGTCTTGCACAAGGTGACAGGCAGACGTCTATGAACTTCCCCATGCTGGGGAGTGGGCTGCTAGGACTGTAGTGACTGGTTCACCTGAGTACACATTCCTTTCAAAAAGTGATGCAGAGAATGTGGGATGTCCACCACAAGGAAGCAATCTCAATATGAAACTTCCAGATGCCCTGGCAGTACAGTGGGGGAGGTAACTGTGGTTTGCTTGTCTCAACTCTTGGCAAGCCTCCTTTAAAAATTAACTCTATTCTTAAGAATGTACAGGATTTCCTTTGCAGACTTATGTAGACATTTTAAGAGGACAGAAATGACCACAAAAGGAATCAAGAATGCCAAGTTCTTGTATTCCAGCTTTGCCATTTGGGGCAGACGGAATCAACCTAGAAGAAAAACAAACTGGCTAACGTTATCCAAATTTATAATACTAATCTGAATCATGAGGCCAGCATGAGAGTTTGCAGTGGGAGTTATTTCTTTCTGAGGAAGGTTAATCATCTCACAAATGATAAGCATTAGCAAAAACCTTAAGAATTTGAAATCAGAGGTCCCTGTCCTCTTCCACCTAAAATCCTGCTCCAGTATTCCTGGGGACCAGAACACACAGAGTGGGGGAGCTGCGAGGTAGTGAGGGAAGATGAACCAATCAGGAGAGTTCTCAATGTGGTTCTCAATTTGGTCCTACTGTTCATTAGCTGTATGACTCTGGGGAAGTTACATGAAACTCTTAGCCTCAGGAAAATGTGGAGTTACACTGATATATAATAAGTATTTTGTTGTACTGTTGTTATTTTATGGTCCTGGGAATTGAACTCAGGGCCTGGCTCATGCTAGACAAATACTCTGTCATTTACTTACATTCCCATCGCTTTTTTATTTAATTTTGAGACTGCATCTCCCTACATGGCCCAGGCTAGCTATGAATTTGTAAGCCTCTTCCCTTCAACCTCTTTCACTGAGATTAAAGGTCAGCACCATCTCTTCTCATCCCCTAGCTCAGTACTTCTCCTTGGCATTATTATCATCTCAGTATTAATGTTAGCCCTTCTGGAAAGAGCTAGAAAGCTTAACTTGATGTTGGAATACATGAGCCTCTCTGTTGGTGTACAATAGAAACAGTGGGAGAACTTCTCCCACTGTCTAGCCACGGAACATGTATACGTTCTGAAAATCATGGGATAAAAACTAAATTAAGGTGTATCTAATTCATATTAAAAACATGAGCTGAGGATTTAGCTCAGTGGCATAAGCACCTGCCTGGCAAGCACAAGGTTGTGAGTTCAGTTCCCAGTACCAAAAAAAAAAAAAAAAAAATTTAAAAAGAAATTTAAAAAAATTAAAAACATGAAGGATGCTGCCATATCAATTTCCACAAAATACTCTTTATATTTGTCTCAGTGAAAACAATTTTATAGTGTAAAATTTTATCAGATAAAATGAAACAGTCTGCATTGCTGGTATAGTGGTGAGTGTAGCCACCTTCCAAGATGTTGACCTGGGCTCTATTTCCAGCCAGCACAAGGTTTCTTCGGCCTGGGGATGTGGCTCATTTAGTGGTAGAGCTCTTGCCTTGCATGCACGAGACTCTGGGTCTGATCCCCAACACCACAAAAACAAACAAAGGAAAAAAATCAACTTCAACCCAACATTAGAAACTGCAAAATAATATCCAACGCCTTATGTAAAAGTTTTGGTTTAAAATTTAAGATATTTTATTTATGTATTTTTTCAGTGCTGGGGATCGAACCCAGGGCCTTGTGCATGCAAGGCAAGAACTCTTCCACTGAGCCACATCATCAGCCTGAGTTTATTTTATTGTAACATATATTTTCTCAGCAAAAAAAAGGTCTATATTCTTATGACCTCTCCAACTTAGAACAAGATAAAGGGATGTACAATCAATACTTATAAAAAGTTTAGTATTTCCTACTTTATTTCTACTTCATTATTTTCAGCTTTTTATTGAGGAATGAAAAACTAACAGTTAATATTATATACATTTAAGCTGTATGACATGCTGATTGAAATGTTTACCACAATCAACTTAACACATATCTGTCACCTCACAGGGTTACCGTGTGTATGTGCATCTGGTGAGAATAGTTAAGATTTACTCTCTTAGCAGACTTTATGTGTACAATATAGCCTTGTTCACTATAGCCATGATGCTACACATTAGATCCCCAGAACTTACTCATCATGTAGTTGAAAGTTTCCTTTTTGGTGAAAGTGTCTCTGCTTCCTGCCACCCACTCCTAGGGTCTGGCAACAACTGTCCTACTCTTTGACTCTATGAGTTTGAGTTTTTCAGATTCCACAGATAAGGAAAATCACATCAATATATTTCTATTTATTCATCCAAAAACAATGATTGCACACCTACAAAGTGTGAGTCTCTGAGTGGCATAGTCATATAGGATACAGTGGCAAAGTGGGAAAGTGTGAGAAAGAGGAAAATGGAGAGGGAGAAGGAGAGAGAGAAAAGGGAAGGAGGGAGGAGCAGAGAGGGGAGGGAGGGAGGGAAGGAGGGAGGGGGATTGAGATTTCTGTGTGAGCCCTTCCATTTTGTTCACTGCCATTGGTCAAGCGCCATATTCCCCTTGGTTGAAACTTACATTGATGTGTCCATTCTGGATTAGTCTTGCAGAAATCCCGATGAACACTGTCAGAGACACACAGAACAGAGCCAAGCTCAGGCACAGGTCAATGGCTTGAAGCGTCAGGTGGTATTCTTCATAGTGGAGTGGGTCCACACAAACTGATGGGAATCTTGTGTACGGAAAAGGAAAGGCAACTGCATAACCAAGGTAACTGGTCCCTGCGATTCCTGAGAATGAGTAGAAGCAATAAGGGCCAAGGAGCGCAGATTCCAAGGCTACTGCAAAATGAACTGGGCATCCCAGAATGCTCAGAATCACAAAGGTGAAACAAGCTTCCCACTGAAAATAAAGCAGGAACAAATGATTATTTTGGAGATGAGATATTTCAAAAGCTCCTTAGCAACAGGAAAAGAGGTGCTGACAACTTTCTCTCTAAGCCCTGGTATTCTATCCTTCAGATTACACTAAGAGAGAAAAACATGTCAGGCAGCTGAAGTAAAAGTGAAATCAATTCAATTTCTATCATACATAGAGAATTAGTCTGGGTTAGGGAAAACAAAAATGAATAAACAGAATCTGTTGCCAGGTGCGGTGGTGCATGCCTATCATCCCAGCACTCTGGAGGCTGAGGCAGGAGGACTGTGGCAAATTTGAGGACATCCTGGGCTACAGAGTGAAACCCTGTCTCAAAAACAAACAAACAACAGAATCTCTCCTTGAAAGCCTTGCCATATAGAGTAGATTCATGGACCAGTGGTACTATCATTATGTTGGGAGACTATCAGAATATAGAATCTTAGACCTTTTCCAGATCTGGTGAATCAGAATCTGCATTTTACAAGATTTTCTGTTGATACACACATGTGTTGGTGTTTGAAAAGGGCAGCCTTCGCTATGGGAATAAAGTCTAATCAGATAAGGTAGTTTTCTCTTTCATGGGATTATCTGGCTCTGTATTGTTGAAATGAAAGATATCATAGGTATTTCATATTTTAGAGAGACAACAGATGAAAAAGTGAATTTGGACTGAGAATTTGATATTTAAAACTCTATTGTGTTAAAGGGTAGGGATGTAGTTCAGTGGTACAGTGGGCATGAGGCTGTGGGCTCATTTCCCAACAGCATAAAAATAAATGGATAAACAAACATAAGCAGAGGAACAGAGGAGATGCATTCTTCCAAAATGAGACTCAGGAGTATTAACCTTGACTGTGTGATCCCTAAGGGAAATTTTAATCACAGGAATTTGTAGAAATTGTTTGAAGCAGACATCAGATTTTAAAAATCATTCATTTGGAACATAGTTTATTACTGAAATCCATCTTAGTAAGGACCCCATTAGGTCCAATTCCATTATAACTGGAAATCCCATTCTCTATGTTCTGTCCTAGTGGAGTGGTGAGTTGACCTTCTAACCCACTTTATCAGTCTATTCCACATCTATATATTTACCAGGTATCTCTGTGTCCACTGTTTGGAAGACAATAGTAGAAGCACGCCAGCCGTGATGGCCTGTGAAAAGAGAACAGGAAAGTAACGTCCACGATACGAGATTATCTCTGGAAGGAGTTCAATCCGTCTCTCAGTTTGACAACTTTACCATGAGCCAGAAGGAATGGTGAATGGCTAAATGGATTTATGGCTCTGGTCTCTTCTTCCTCCGTAGAAGAAACTGTGACGCAATGAGGAAAATAAGCTACCAGTGTTATAAAGCCATGATTCATATAAGCTCAATGTTTGACTGTTTATGTCACCTTTGTCATTGCAATTACAACCTGTACTGCTGTAAGGTGTCGCCATAATAAGAGTTTGGCTTTATAGCCCTTGCCATATGTTCCAATTTGACTAATTATCTTTTTTTCATCCTGCTCACAAAATTCTAAAGTTGAAAATAGGAGGAACAGAAATGGAGACCTGTCGCAGAACCCTGAAATCCCTCTCAGTGGTGGCATTATCTTTTGTTAGATGCTTTCATTTGAGATTCCACAGCCTTAGATTGACAGAGGGATATAAATGCATGATCTCTGCTTCTCAAATACCAAAAATTATCATTAGAATGAATGCATGATGTGGCATTGATTGTTCTGCTGCAGAGATGTCCGGCTTTTCAAAAGACAGTTTTTCTTTATAGTCCTCATTGAAGGAAAAAAGCCCAAAGTGCAGAATGAAAATAGTTAACAAAGAAAGAATAGTGTCACAAGAATCGAGCATCTGATAATGAATCCCCCCCCCAAATAGCCCTCTGAGTTCATCTTTGATTCAACACCAGGTCTGATAAAGAAGACCTTGTGGCAATTGAAACTAGAAAGTAGTTATTCTCAGTCCATATAAATCATTTGACCTTCATCAAGGGATGTTTTGGGGATAAAATAAAACACCAGTATGAGATATACCTAACATCAGATATTGAATATGCACAAGTCTACAAACAGCATTTTTGGTTTTTCAGAGAAATAGATACGGTTTTGTGGTGTGTTGCTTTGCGGCTCCAGGTTTGAGATATCTGTTGTTTGGAGACTTAACGTTTCATTTTCCTGGCATATTTTATTTTGAATGTTGGATTTAAAGAATTTGAGAGAAGGAAACGCACGCACGCACACACACATACGCTCACTCACACATGCATACACACACTCTCACACAAAACTTCTTGCGTAGCTGAGCCTGAAATTCCAGACTTGGCATGACCATACCATAAAACTCGCATGGATAAAAACAGAACCATCTGTAGTCAAAAGAGGTTCCTGGCTTGATTCTGAAAGAGGAAAGTTTCCACGGGCCCCTATGGAGGTTGAGCCAGCATAAATAGTACAACAAACAGTAGATTAATAAGAGCAACCGTAACGGATGCTATGGGGAAGCCTGGGGGCTAGTCTAGGCTTCCAGAGGCTTGGCCCTCAATTGACATATCACTCCTCTGTCATTAATCCAGAGAAACGTGGAAGCAATATAAAAGCAAAGGAGACAGACTCACACCCCTCTGTTGCAGAAGATAGCTGACATTATCAGATGCTTGGATTCCAGGTTGCCTTAATTACTTTGGCATGAGCTGTTTCTTTCCTTTCAAAAGTTGAAAAATGATGCAGAATTGCTGTTGCCTGTTATTTCTGTTGTAACTGTCAGCTTGAATTTTGCTTTGTTTACACAAAACTTTGAAAAAGATCTTTCATGGAGCAGGCTGAATATGAACACCATTCAATAACTTGTCAAATTCAGCCTGGGGATGGAATGGGCATGGAATGGCAGCTCAGGAGCTTAGCACACTAGTGACCTCCACCATGCATGGGACGAGAGTGGGTTTTTTCCCCCCAAAGGTCACAGCCATTCTTTTTTTGTTTTTGTAAATTTTATTTTTAGATAGGGAGTAGAACATAATGAAAAAGGAAGAGATTTGAGAATAGAGTAGACAAGTCAAGAGTGGAGAGGAAATGAGAAAGAGGGGGTGTCTCAAAATTGAAAATTTGGGTGCAGCAAGCAATGCAGTTGTGGGAAGGACAGAGTGCAGAGGCCACCCAGTCCTGAGTAGGAGGCACACCCTCTTTGATAAGTTATTGCCTTGTTTTTTGGGTGCTTCCACTGACATCACTTGGGTTTTATAAAAATTGCTGCTAACAACTTTGATTGTATGGTAATTGTGAGTCCTCCTGTTAAATCTTTAAATTGCTTCAGTAAAGAATACAGTTCACAGAAGCAGATGAATTGAAGGAAGCAGAGAGAGGTCACAGCAGAAACAGAAACTTTTAGAAGAATTACATTAATATGCGACAACTTATCGACATGCAAGCATCTTCTGTGGGTCCACTATATGCCAGGTAAGTGATAGGCAGATAAATTGATGATAACAGTTGTTAACATTTATGGAGTGCTTAATATATGCTAGGCACTTGACTAAACACTTCATGCATGTTAACTCACTTAATCCTTAGAAAGCCCCTCTCTTGGAGATATTGTCTCATTTCTCAAATGAGGCACAGACTGGTTAAAATGAGCAAGACACTAAATAATAATGGTAAAAATCATGGCTCTGGCTCATTAGAATTCGTAAGTCTGAAAATAATGTACAAATAAGAATGTTGACCAGTTTGGACAAGACAAAATTCTTTCTACTTGAGAAGAGCTTGAATGATAAGATATCACTTCTGGGATTAACAAAATCAATGGTGAAAGCATTGTAGGCAACTAGGAGCTGAGGAAATTTGAAGGATGGATGTGATTCAGTGGGAGATGACAGAGACAGGGCAGTTCTGGCAGGGAGTGGCATGTGCAAATGTGGAGAAGTAGCATCCTGGGTGGGAAACAGGTAAACAGAGCCCATAACTGCAACAGGGCTGGTTGCTGGTGAAGAGCAGAAAATGAGTGTTGAAAGGTGTGTCAAACCAGGGGGAAGGTCTCAAAAATCAGACTACCATGTTTGAGTTTTCTTTGGGGACAACGAAACAGTACCAGAGGCTTTTGAAGAAGCTAACCTGACTGAAAAAAAAGGCGTAGAAAGAAGAGCTAGTTGTCCCAGACATGCTGTATTGAGATAGAGTAAGACCTCAAGCTCTGGAGGTGCCTGGTCTTCGTACCTTATTTAAAACTTTTCTCAGTAAGGAATACATCTTGTATTATGACCTACTTATAAATATTTTTCTATCTAGCAAAAATATACTTAAATATGTGATGTCCTAACATATTCTCTAGTCTGTTCAGTTCTATTTCTTGTAAAATCTGCTAGCTATTAAGAGATTTGTTTTATAGCCCACTAATTCAGTGGTCCCCAGCGTTTTATATGCCAGGGAGAGATTTCATGGTAGACACTTTTTGTACAGACTGTGGGAGGGGAGTGTGAAATTATTCAGGTTCATTTCATTTAGTGTGCACTCCACGTCTATTACTACATTGTTGTATTTGTATAATGAAATAATTGTATAATGCACCATAATGCAGCCTCAATGGGAGGACTGAGTTTGTTATCTTGAAATGCATGGTGTCATCTGGGTGTGATGGGAGGCAGTGACACCGAAAATATATTGATTATGTTCAGTTTAGTCTCATTTGGTTGCTGTCACTGCAGAGAACCCTGATTCACAAAAGTAGGCTGTTAGGAAAGGAAGCAGGCTTTCCGTGCTTCTGTGGCAATCTCAGGATTTTCTGTCTTGATGTGAATCCAGAATGTATGGAAATTTGAAGCTGTCTCAAACATACTTTTAATGTCACCATCATCTGCAGTCTTAAGCAATTGTTTCTCTTCCAGCACAAACAGCCACTGAGCTGACAGGAGGTCAAGCTCGGGTGGTAACGAGTAATGGGGAGCAGGTGTAATGGTAGATGAGACTGTACTTGCTCACTTGCGGCTCACCTCCTGCTATGGATTCCATTAGTTTGGCCATTAAAGTTACCTAGATATGAAATCTTAGCAAGGGTAAGAAGTGATTAAAAAGTAGGAGGATTGCACAGTGAGAAGGAAGAAGAAGGAATGCATGGTGAAATGTCTCATGGGAAAAATCGAAACTCCAGGGAACCTGATGGAAATGGGCTGGAGATGATGTGGTTAGGTCTTTGCTGCCCAAAGTATATTCTTGAAACTAGCAGCATGGCTATCGCCTGGAACTTCTGAGACATACAGACACTCAGGCTCACCCAGACCTATGGACTTAGGACCAGCTTTTAAATAACACCCCTCAGGTTTTTGCATGTATGTTACGGCTTGAGAAGGGTTTGTTTAAAGGAGAAGATTGTGTCAAAACTCACCTCAGGCTTTGAAATTAAGTTCCCAAGATGATGAACGGGATGTTAGAGCAGAAAGAATAAGTTTTTGGGACAAAGTAAGCAATTTGTTTTTAGACATGCTGACTATAAAGCTGCTTCAGCTAAGTGGGAAATTGATCACTGATGAAGATTCTTGGCTTGACCAAACTGTAGTCAGGTGCCTGAACTTCCTACTTGGTCATCTGTGTACTTCCTTATAAAATCTCTCCCTGCCCCCTTTTTGAGGCAAGGTCTCACAATATAGTACAGACTGGCCTTAATCTTGTTTCTGTAACCCAGGCTGACCTTGAATTCATGGAGATCCTCCTGCCTCAGCTTCCCAAGTACTAGGATTACAGGTGTGTGCCACCAGGCCCAGTTTATAAAATCCTATTTTAGCAAGCACCCTGCTGCGTCTGTTTGAAAAGAATCCCCTCCATCCTCAATATCTATGATTACCTTCTCAACATCTGTTTGCTTTTATCCACCATCCTCCAACCAATGTTTGGTCACCCTGCACTGTCTTCAGCAAAAATTCTGGATTTTTAGATTGATTTAGCCATAGTATCCCTTCTATGCCTGAAGGTTCCTCTTAGTATTTTTCCACTCACTGACCCCACCCTGTTCCTGGGCTATAAATTCCTGCTTGCCTCTTCCATTTTTGGAATTGAACCAGTTCTATACTAAGGGTTTTTTTCCCCCTTCTGTTGCAATAGTGCTGAATAAAATATGCTTTTCCTGGTTTACCTATTATCCAGCTGTGGTTTTTCTTTGACACCATCTGGTATTGAGAGAAATTTGACTGCTGAAGTTGTAAGAGATGTGAACAATCATGTTCCCAAGCCCCTTCGCTGACAGCTGAGAAACCTGGGACCTGCATGGGCTCAGTGGAACCCTGATAAATACCCAAGTTTCTGTCTGCCTGCAGGTTCGGGGTGCAGGCTACCACTGGCCAGGTCCCTGAGTTCTCTCGGCTGGGTCCTGTGATGCTTCAATATCTTCATTATAACATGCTCTTCAAGTCACATATTCCAGGATTAATAGGGCTCAACCCTAAAGGTACTACAATCTTCTCATTGCATACTTTCTAGCAGCTGATGACTTTAAATAACCCAGCTCAGAGATTCTAGGAAAACTACATGTCATGTGCCTGTCAGAAAGGAGTGCGGAAAGTCTGTGGACCTATATTTGTGAAGCACTTAGAAAGCCTTGAGTAAAAGGTTCCCAACAAATACAGAGCACTGTATCACATGTAAAAGTCTCTCTTATCAGTCCTAAAAATATTTTGGAGGCATCTGCAAATGGAAATGTCAGCATGATTGAAATGTACAAATTATCTTTTCCCTAGAGGAAGACATACTTTGCAAGCAAGTTAAGAAGTGACTGGGAAGGGAAGCTGTGGAATTAAATAGAGAGTTTTGAAGCGGACCCTGATTAGACAGAATTGTGGCTCGATAGGCACATCATAAGGGAAAAAAGTCACATTGTTCCAAAGTTAGACATTATTGAAAGAGTGAACATTCTTACTGTTTTTCTTCTCATGAACATTTTTGGCTTTAATATAAATACCAACTTGACCTTCAATACTTGCAACCTGATCAGGGTTCAACTGTATGCAACATTCTGTACCATCTGAATGGAAACCATAGGATTAGTCCATTCAGTAATATTGATCAAATAATATTCATTTAAAGTCTAGTATGTGACCTTCTGTTCCAGGTTCTGGAGATACAGCGGTAAGTAAAATAGAACAAGATCCCTGCCCTTGTATAATATACATTTAGCAGGGAAATGGGACAAACAAACAACAAATAAGTTATGGAGTATCTTAGATGGAGATGGGATTATGGAAAAAATAGAGCAAAGTATGACAGATTGGGAATGTCACGTGAGGGCAGTGGGTTACGATATTAACTAGGATAATGTGGAGAGACCTCAGCGGAAATGTAAGGATTGATCAAGAACTGAAGCAGGTTAGGAAGTGAGCCAAGTTCAGGAAGAGAATTCAGGCAGAGAGCATTCAGGCTGGAGGTTCAGAGGCAGAAACACACCTCAGCGGGCTGAAGAACATCCAGCTGCCGATATGAGGAGAAAGAAGTGGGCTAAGAGGCAAGTGGTGGGAGAGGAGGTCCAGGAGGTGACAGGGCGGGGACTCAGGGAATAGGATAGGAGAGCGAAGCAGGTGGCAGAGGATCAGGAACAAAGGATTTGCTCAGAGAGCAGGGCGCAAATGAAAGGCATGGCATTAACTAGCATTTGAGCGGTGCTTTACAGTCGGCAGAGCTCTTTATCACACCAACTTTGTTCAAACTGGGGTCATCCTTGCAGAGCACCTCAGGGTTAGACAGCTTCTCATGTGACTTTTCTTCACCCATAAAACTCCCCACATTGCAGGTGAAAGCAATGAGGAGCCCGTTGGTTGAATGGGGGTCTTGCTGTTGACTTCATATCAAGAACATTAAGGTCAGAACTGGAACACAGGCCCACTTGTCCAACTGTATCTTCCTATGTTGCCATCTATGAACTTACAGTAGCCACTAAGAAGCAGTGTGCTGGAGACACAGTATATCAGTGCTCAGGGACTTTTGGTAAAATGTATGTTTGGCATAAAACAGACCTCCGTTTGATCTATAATGTGAATCAAAATCAGTAATCTTTATCAAATGTGTAATGATGACTTCAGGGATGCCAGAAAAGATGAAGGGTTGGACTCCAATCATGTTTTGTTTAAAAATTTGGATCGGGTCGAGAGATGACAATTTTAAATCAATTTTATGGAATGGGAAGTACTAGAATAAATTTCACATAGATAACTAAATATCGTGAAAATGTGTCACACATATAGATATGAATATATAGGTATTATTTATCTAGAAAGAACTATGTAGATGTGTTCCTGTACATTTCAAGTTCTGATGGAAAATCTTTTTCTTGCCAACAAAAGGTTTGGAAGCTGCTTGAGTAAATGTAATTGTCATGACTGTATTGTAGTAGAAGTTTAACATTTCTTTGAATGAATGCACGGCTTTTGGTAGGTGTTGGGGAACAGAGGAAGAGCAAGATAGGGATGACAGATATAAAATAATACATTAGAAAAGAAAATGTGAAAGCAGTATACCGCCCAAAGATGCCAGTCTCCCTCACGCACCCTGTTTCCCCATCTGCACCCCATCATTAAGCCCTCACTGTACCCTCCCCGGAGTCCAGGGCCATAGTGAGCAGTCAATTCGTACATATTTCATAAATAGATTAAAAGGATACTCCTTTGGGTCTTGTTTTTAGGTTCACAAAGTTTCGATTATTTAAGCATTTAAGATGTTGCCCCACCTATGAGTGGCTACATTTGAACAGAAATTTATGTACAATAAAAGAAAAAACCTGCAAAATCAAACCATCCAGTCTCTAGTAGTGAATGTCAGATGTCCCGTGAAACAACGAGAGATGGATTTGTTAGAAGAATGGGCCTCCTCTGTAAATTCTCCTAAGTTATACGACCACGAAAGCCACTTATTCCCAAGGTTAGATGGAGCTGAGGTATCAGCCCAATAGTTTATCTGCAGGATCACCCAGTGAGCACACACTGAGCACGTATGTAGCGCAGACACTGTACTTGGCACACCTACACTTTCCTGGTAAACTGCAAAGTCAGTGAAATCAGTGCCTCATTTCCTGAATTATTTTCAGTTTAAACAAATAGTTGTGCACAAAGATAAAGGTGAGAGAATAAAGATATGCTCCTTGCCTGTTTGGGGATCATGTACGTAGTTACACCTTATTGTTCTAATGAAAACAGAAGTTTGAAAACGACTTGACTTTGTTTTCCACTTTAAAATTGTTTGATAGCTTATGTCTTCATCTCAATTCAGTGATCAGATTTTGGAAGAACAGTTTCTGATTTGAGAAAATCAAGGTGAGAGGACCAAAATAAAATAACTTTTTAAGAATTTCTTTAGCAACATTTCATTATAATATGCATGAATACCAGACAGAAAATATTAAGAAAAACTTTACATTTAAATACAACCAGTAGAAAGCTATGTTTTAAGGTAAATTTTGATAGTCTACAGAATTTTGTCTTTTCACACTGTTGGAATATTTTTAAAGGGCATTTTTCTGTTTCCCACTTGCCCTCCCATCTTCCTTTATTCTCTCAATATATGCAATAAAATATATTCCTACCAAAGCTCCATTCCAGATGGGACAAGCGATCCGTACACTCCATCCTGTGAACCAAAACTTGTAAGAAAAGACAGGGAAGAAAGCAATAACTCCAGAAAATACACTTAAACTCCCCAGAGTAATGAAAAGCTGCCCAGCAGTTCGATATAGGACCTTCATTTTTCTCTGTGACTTGGGTCCTTTGTCTCAAAGATGTTTGTTACCAAAATGTGAGGCTAGGACGGGCCTCAACAAACAGAAGTTTCTTAGAAACAGTAGCCATGACACATGTGGACTGTTGATCCACTTGGAGACATGATTCTACTTGTTTCACCAAAGGCAAAATGTAATAACATAATCCTTGACATAAACTAGACACGGTAAATTCTGTTACTGGTTTATGATTCCTTGTTTTGGAGTTGATGCCTTGATTCCCTTCGTTCTGCCCTGTCCTGGGGAGGGGAGTGACCACTTCCTGGCTTAATCAGATTCAAAGGCTTGCTGACTGAGCTAATTGTTTCTCAACTCAACCTGCCCAGTGGTTCCAGCATAAAGCCAACATCCTTTGTGCACAATAGATCCACATTCCCAGCACAATTTCCCACAAAACAAAGTAAAAATAAGCACTCGGATCACTTTTCATTTCACTTCGATGATTTAAGGCAAAAATGAACCTTTCACCTCTTTTCAAAGTTTAATTCCACTTACAATTCTATTTCAGTTTTTGATGAAGATTTTTGATATGGCTTCCTCCCCCACTCAGGCATCAGTTTCATTATGGAATTCGCATTGTTTTCACTAGACTGACTACACTCTTGTTATTTTATTGTTATTAGTTCAATTTTCAAATAAAGCACAAAGATGAATGAATGTAGTTATAAAATACAATAAACTTCAAGAAGTGATTTATCAATTGGACAAAATACAGATCTTCATCTTTTCTTGGGTCTTCACTCTCTGTTGGGATGTTTGGCTTATGTACAGTTAAGCAATTGAAAGTTATCTCTTAGTTTCTCATGCATTTGAGAAAGTTTTTCATGCATTTGATTTTGACTCATAGGATACATTTGAAAGTGAAGACACAACACATTCTGAAGCTATCTAAATAAATTTTCTATTCAACAATAATACTTTTTTCTTAAGTAAAATGATAAAAGATTATCTTGTGCATGGACATTTAGTGGTTTACAATATGAATTTTGGGTCACATAAAACTGGAATCTGATTCTGGTTCCACTCTGCCAGGTTTGCGTTCTTGAAGAATGGCAAGTAACTTAACTTTTCTGGGTCTGCTTTTTTTATTTTTTTTAAGTAGGAAAAGGGAATAAAATCAATTTCACAAGATGGTCAGTTTGAGATTAAATATAACAGTACATATGTAAATGCTTAAACTGAGCTCAGCCCAGCAAGGATGTTCAGCAAAACCACCTGTTATTACACTGGGACATTCTGTCTTTATTTTGGCATGGGACAAACGCACAGTCAGTACTGTTGCTTCTTTCCATTTTCTTATAAACTGTAGATCTGATTTTTCCTGATTGATTTGGTAAAATCTCTCCAAGGACCCTCCATGAGCAGTGGGAAGAAGCTTATTTCTGAGTGTGATTTTCCTTTCTAATTTTAAGTCTTTAACCATTGCACAGACTGATGCAGATTTTGACAGTCACATTCCTGGATACGCAGAACCCAGGAAATTAGCTCAGGCTGTTTCCCATCTTCTCTCCACATTGTGGGCTGCATTCTCTGATTTTTTCTCTAACAGCATTAGATATACAATATTCTTCCAGGGCATAAACTTGGTGTCTTATGCATCCCCTCAATATGTAAGATACCTCCAACCCCTAGAGCCCCATCTGGCACAGAGTAGATACACACAGCAATAAATATTGGTTGAAAAAATTAATTAATACATTAGACTTCTCAACAATACATCTGGGGACTCGTGGAGCTCCACAAGTATAGATCCGATTGTGTCCAACATTGCCAGTGTTAATGCCAGCTTGTTCCCTTGATGGTGGGCAAAGGGGTCTGCAGTAAAGATAGTCTTGCTTGCGTTAGTATTTAGTTTGAGATGTTTTGACTTTTTCCTTTACTTCTTATCTCAAGGTTATAGCTACATAGTATATCAACATACTGTGGGTCAGATCACTCTCTCCTGTTTGCAAGTTTGGAAAACTAAGACTGTTGAAATATTCATGTTAAACAGTGCAAAGATGGCAAAGAAAGAAATTTTTATTTTAATTTGGGGGGACTTTTTAAGTACCGGTAACTCTGATACTGTCAATGCACTTGTAAGCCTGAATTTATTAGTGATTAGGGATTGCCACTAAATATAAGAAAGAGAATGAACAGAGGAGAAACTAGGGTTTGCTCTGTTTTCTCACAGGAAAATTCCATTCACACTAACTTCACACAGCAAGAACACTTTCCATGGGAGCAGCTACTGGGAAACATGAGACCGTGTGACTAGAACAGCAACCAGCACAGCTGGAGGACCCCTACCACCTTTTGCACCTTCGTTTAGCACCCACTTCCTGGGACATGAGTCTGTAAGTTCTCTTTGGAGATAGGTGATGAGGTCAAAGTCTTTTCAGACCTCACTACCTTATCCACAGAACCCAAGATCTTGCCCCCAGAAAGAATAGTGGGAAGTACACAAAACTCTTCCATCTGGCTTTGCCATTAAAAACAAACAAATCCAACCTGACATTCTGATTTTAGTACCTTCCTCCAATAGTGATCAATCAACTGATCAAGGCAGGGGCAACCTGAACTCCAAAAGCAGTGGGAGAATATCGGGGATACTGTGGGGGGGATCAATTTGGACATCTTTCTACTTATTTAAAATACATTTCTTCATGCATGACCCTCAAAAATAACAGCTTTAAGGATGCTATAGCCTTGGGGCTTAAAAAGTTTTCAACTCCATGAAAAGAATTCATTTTAACTGAAAAATAGACAAAGGAAGAAAGAAAAAAACTGCATCTCTCATAGGTAGATGAAATCAAGTTTTATATATCCATAACTGGCTCCGATGACTGGCTTTGTTTTCCTATTAGAGAGGTGGGCATGTAGTGGAAAGAGCAAGAACTTTAGGGTCACAGGGACTGTCACTGAACAGTCCATCTAATATATTTAAAAAGAATGACAAAAACTAATTTCTCAGCTAATGCCAGTGGAATAATTGATGCAAGCAAGAACCATTAATGAATACTAAAACCACTAGATGAACAGTTGTTACCTTAACCAAATGATCAAACTTTACAGCATTCAATAACAGGACAAACTGTGTCACTGTCTTTTGTATGATACAATGCAAGTACACATCACCTGTGTAAGTTGTTGCAAAGATGTTTAGCCTCAGTCTAACAAAAAAGGAAATAATTAGACAAATTCAGATGATAGACATTTTGCAAAGCTAGTGTGACTTTCAAAATCATCCAAGCCATGAAAGATAATCAAATAGTTACTGGGACAACCGGTAATTTTAAGTATGGAATTTACATTAGATAATACTAGTGTGTCAATGTTACATATTTGGGAGCTCAAATGACATTATAAGTACATAAGAAAATGTCCTATTGGTGAAACTAAGTGATGTTAGTGTTCTTTATGCTTCTTACTGTTTTTATTATGTTTTGTTTTTAAAATTTCAAGTTAAAAATTAAGAGAAGAGGACTTCTTAAAAATTAACAGTAGAGTACTTGCCTTTCATGTGTGAAGCCCTGGGTTTGATTCCTAGCACAATGAAGAAGGAAAAGGAGGAGGAGGAAGAGGAGGAGGAAAAGGGAAAGAGGAAGAAGAGAAAGAACAAGAAGATTTAGATTTAGATTTATAACAGAATAAAATTAAAGACCGATGTTTACTCAGGCATATGGCCATGCTGGTTCAATGACCTTTGATGATACTGCTGAGTGTGCATCTTGTTGCAAAAGCTGCTACCTTCAGCACGAGGCAGAACCAGTCTTCCTAGAGTGTGACAGATGAAGCGGGTATACTAGGGTATACAGGAAGGAGTGCCACACAAAGACACATATAGTGTGTGTGTGTATATACTGTATACACTGTTTGTGTCTGTATTACAGTGTCTTTCCAACTAGTTCAGTTTCTTAACTGTGTCAAAAACCTTTCAAATGCTTATTCATAACTCACACTTCCCCTCTGCTTTTTACTAGCTATTCTACTTCAACTTTGAGTGAACTCTTTCTTTTCGTAATGGCTTAGGGCTTCAGGAGAGCAAAGTTCAATTTTTATCATCCCTAAGTGGAAATTGTCAAAGTTAAATCCTTCCAATCTGTAAAATGTTTGGACCAAACTAGAGACTTGTGCATCAACTTGTACTTACCTAATTCAGATCGTATCTGCCTTTTGAATAGCTGTCCCTCAAGCGAGTTTTGAAGTCATCTGGAATTTATCAGAATTTTCCCATGTTTCACAGAGCAGAACAATTTAATTGCGTTACCGGCAAGCTTGCGCAGCTAGCTGAGGCTCGCGGCCCCAGGCCGAGCAGAGCAGTCTCCCTGGCAGGCTCGTCCGCACCAGGCAGCCTCCTACAGGCTGCAGTGGGGATTGCCTGTCTTTCGGAAAGGCCACTCCTGTCTTGTTTTATTGCGGAGACAGAAGAGCCAGGGATAGAACAGTGACTGTGACAGCAGCTGTGATTGATTGGGGCTTTGGCCACCAAGGAACGGGGAAGAAACTAAGCAAACAGGAAGAGAGAAACAGTAGGGGTGTCTGGGGAAGAGAGGTGGAGCAACGATGTAGAGAGAAGCCGGACAACAGGACAGGACTCAGAACCGAGGGGACAACAGTCCAGAGCCAAAAACAGCTTCCTGCATCTCTCACAGATCTGAAGCCTGGATCTGCAGAGTTGACTCTGACACAGAGGAGTGACGGAAGTTGTGGGTCGTTCATGTACAGTTCACAGATTTTTTTTTTTTTTTTTGTAGGAGGACAAAAGGGAGATAAATAAGGAAAGGGGGAAAAAAACTAGAATGAAAAAGAAGATTTAAGTATCTGGAAATGTTCTCGGATTACGCTTGTTCTCAAAACTACTCTTAGGGATAAACCTGTAATACTGTTAAAAAAGAAATGTCTGTCTCTAATTCAAGCTAAAAGCCACATTACTCTGTGTGTAATTTGGCATGCTTCTTGATCCAGCCATATCCAGGTAACAGGCAAAAGAAAGGGAAGTGGGATGGGGAAGATGCTGCTAAAACCTTCAACAGCTGTCGGGATTATGCTCCTTTTACAGACGATGAAGCCAAGGTCCTTGCATGTTAAATAATGAAGGTGACACAATTAATGGCGTCAGATTTGGGGTTCTTGACTCTGCAGAGTATAATTTACATTTTTTCTCTACTGGATCAGTTTGTAGGTACATTATGTGTCTTTTAAAAATATGTGTATCTGAAACTTTTACCTCGAAGCACACCAAAGCTTTCAGATCTGTACTCACTTCAAGCACAAAATAGGAAAGGAGGCATCCTCGGTACTGCTGATCAACTTCCAGTTATTTAAAGAAAAAAATGAAGAAAGACTCCTTGCTATTTATTTTTTTAAAACAAATTAGACCAAAAGACAGTGCTAAAACCAAAGTTTTGCTTCTTAGAAACAAAATAAGTAAATAAAAATCCTAGAACTTCTACCTAGAGCCCCGCTGTGCAGAGCTTGCATCTTCCTGGCCTGGAAGTGGGACTGGATGGAGCGTTTGCTGTCTGCAAGGCTCTGAAATAAGGTGAGGGGAAGCCTGATGCAAGAGGAAAGGCGGGGGAGGTGACCAAGAGTAAGTTAAGACCACTGCTCATCTTGGTGTCCTTCTCACTACAGTGTGGAGGCTCCACTGTGTAATTCTTAAGACTTTTTTTGTCTCTAAGTTTCCATGAAATCTCAAATGAACAGAATGCCTATGTGGCCAGATTGCCTACTCTTAAGAAGCCTGTATATATTAGATATGGTCTCTTTGAGGGCTGAGATCATATTATCAAATGTCCTCTTCTATCACGGATGAGTAAAGGACATAGTATAAGCACTGTGCACACTGTGACTTGACTACTTGGATCCATCTCTGTGCGTGTGTGTGCGTGTGCACGTGTGTGTGTGTGTGTGTGTGTGTGCATGGGCGTGTGTGTGTGTGTGTGTGTGTGTGTGGTATTGGGTATTAACTCCGGGTCTTTGCACTCTGCTACATTTCCAGCCCTTAAGAATTTAAAAGTAACTTTTTTTTGACACAGGATTTCCCTAAATTGCTAAGTTGCCCAGGCTGGGCTTGAATCTGTGATCCTCCTGCATCAGCTTTCTGGAATGCTGAGAGTACAGGTGTGTGTTACCATGCTTGGCTAGTCAGCTGCATTCTTGCTAGCGAGCTCTCACCCAGATTTCCACTAAGGAGGCCTCCTTTTTTACCCCAATGGGACATGAAGATGAGAACTGGCAGTCGGCAGCTACCATTAGATGATTAACAGCCTGTGGAAAATTGGTGATCTCAGCCCAGCTCCTGTTGTCTGTGCCGTAAACTAATTAACACTTGTTAACAAACACAGCAGACACCCAGATGGTCAATGGGTGAAATATCATAAAATGGAATTCCTCTTCTTTCCCAGCTCTTAAAAGGGTTAAGAAGCTTGGGAAAGAACCGGTGACATTGGCAGATCTGAAGTTCATGGTATAGATGGATGGAGAGACAAGAATTCAACAGACCTCAGAGGGCAGACTGCCCACAGATATATCCCCATTCGAAGGGCAAGACTCAGTAGGACAGACCTCTAGAAACCAGTTCTGACTGACCAGTAAACAAAATCCTTGTTCTGTATTAAAAATAACAGGAGCTTCAATTTTCTATATGACCAACACCAGTGGGAAAGCAATGTGGACACAGGGTGGTGCAAACCATGGGCTCATTCCCTCGACGGCTTGCTTCCTTTGCATCCTCCATATCTCCGCTTCCTCCTCACAGACCTTCCCTTATCATGCTGCTCTCTCCATCCCTCTGCCCAGCTCCATTCTTCTTCATGGCCTTATGGTTTTATTCACAGAGCTCTTGACTTAATGTGCTTAATCTGTGTTTTCCCAAATTGAATCAAAAGTACCAAAAAAGGTAAGGACTTGGTATTATTTTTTTATTCACTACTGCATCCCATAGCCAAAAGCAATGTCTGGCCTGTAGTACATGCTTAGGAAATATTATTGAATGAATGAACTAATGAGTGAGGGAAAACACGAATCAAGCGTATGACTTACCCCGATCACCAGAGTCCGCAGACCCCTTGATGTGAACGTTGGCTCCTCAGGCCTCCCCTGAAAGTCATGGGTCCCCTTCTAGTCCTCTTCTCCCCCCAAATCCACACTAGAACACATGCGAGTTCTTCCTGGTCAGCTCACATGGCTGTACAAATGCACTGAAATATATGTGCATCGTATGGAGACACAGAGAGAGGTGCCCTAAAGTGGCCTGTGCCTGGGGGGATCTTGGCCTGCTGTATTGGCACATGACATGCTGCCACATGACTCTGTCAAATAGAGGAAGACACAAGGTCACAAACTAACCTCCTGGGAGTGCTGCAAGAACTTCCGTCTCTGGCAGAAAAATCTGACATTCAACATTTTAATCCACTGGTAATGCTGACTTTCAAATCAGTTTAGCTCATGGTGATCTAACTTAATGGGTTTTCACTTGGCCTGTGGTGTTATGTACCTCTACACATCCAAGGAATTTATCTGTTTCATCTGAGTGCTTTCCATAGCTGATAAGTATTTTCCCCCTAATCTGTAGAAAAAGGAAATAACAAAGATAATAACATTTTCATTTAGGGGAATTTGGCTATTCAAACTCATGCTTCTATTGTATTTTTATACACATATTATGATCTTTTTAAAATAGAAAAATTGATGAACACATTGCATTCTAATGAAGGAAGAAACTGGGGAACATGCTTTCAGCATCATGTTAAAATGAGAGCGAATCTACGGTATCATTTTTGTACACAAAGGTTCACACTTCTTTCTCTTTTCAGCAACACAGAAATCCGGCCCTTTTTTCTTTTTTTAGAGAGAGGCATGATAGGAGAAAAGAACATTTTTGCAACTTACATGTCATACTGTTCCAGTACAAAAGGCTTTCCATTTCCATTTCTTCCTTACAATCCACACAAAGCTAATTGACATGAAAGATAAAAGCTGGGCTCAACCGAGGCCACTTTCTAATAAAGAACTGTGGGACAATAACAATGAAAAGCACATACTGATAACTCAGCTAAAGAACCACAGACAGTGTGAGAAAAGATATTAGAGATCAGCCAATCCAAGCGTGTCATTTCACAGAATAATTCCATAGTTAAAATACCAAGAGAAAGAGCCATCCAATTGGCACGTTAACTGAACTTTAATAAGCCTATTGTGACCAATTACCCCTCTGCTATATCTATGTTTAGCACTAGGTGTTGCTATACAGCTATTTATAGACCAGCCTGTCTTTGATATGCTGCAGGAGCTTAACCTCCTCATTTGAGTTCCATTTTGCAAAAGCTGAGTTTCTACAATCATTCCCTGCTACTATATTGTATGGTGCATTGAACCAGCTTCCTTATATGGTACAGATATGAGACAATCCACTGAAACAGCAATCCTGGAAAGAAATAATCAATACATACTAGGAAAGGCTACTCCAAAGTTAAAATTTTCAAATTGTTCTAATTCAAATATTTACTTAAACTCTGTTTTTATATTATGTGCAATTCAAGGGGAATGACATTGTTAGTTGTGTGTTTCCTGGAACTGACTGTCTTCTACAAGGCCACAGATAAAGTTTGTTTATAGAAAAACAAAATATGAAAAAAAAGTACTTTTCTATGTGGGGTTTAATACTCCCACAAGTACTGAGTAGGAGAAAAGGACAACCTTCTAGAACTTTCCCCCTGGTAACAGAGGACAGAAATGCTTTTACCCCATCTAGTGACAGATGAATCATGACCTAGATTAGCTCAGTTGCTCCAAGTCTGCGTGATTGTAACAAGGAAGAGAAACAGGCCATGAGTTAAGAAATGCAGAGTTTAGAAAGAAGGCAAATTTTCAATTTACCTTTAAGTTTCTTTTCTTTTCTTTTCTTTCCTTTTTTTTTTTTTTTTTTTTTTGTTGTTGTTTTTGATATTGGGAATTGAACTCAGGACCTCACACTTGCATCACTACTTGAATCCTTAAACTTAAATAAGTTTAGATAAATTTGGTATAAACTCAGTGTCAATATTCAAGTTCTACAAGTTGTAGGTACTATAAACATGTAAGGCTAAGTTTAAAATCATTCCGATATATTTAACAAAACAATGCCAAATGTGTTGTTACTATTCAAGTTTTTTCCTGTTTGGGTTATCTATCAGCAGTTATTTATAAGAGCATTAACTGGGCCATGAAACTAACCACAGTCCTAGGTTTTGTTGCTGTTGTTTTGTTTTTGGTTGTGCTGGGGATTAAACCAAGGGCCTTGCACATGCTAAGCACACAGTGGAGCATTGAGCTATGGTTTCAGCTTCCATAAATTTTGGCAGAAAGAAAAGTGGAGCCCTTAATTAAAAAGAGATTAGAGGAAAAGGAAAAGCAGTAGTTGGTACAGAATTATCCACTAGGATCCACAATGAAAACACTTAAAGAGACAACTGGTTTAGGTTTCTTCTAATTTTTATAATTTTGGTCTCTGGGTGATAGGTTCAGATACATGGTTGAATTTGACTTTTAAAGAAAGAGGTTTCTTTTTCCCCAGCTCTTTCCCTAGCAAAAACACAATACCCCTTTTCTAAAGATTTCCTTTGTATCTTTTGATCATAAAACTATGTTTTGTGGTTTTTTATATACACTTAGGGTATGTAAAAACCATGTGACCCTTATATTTTCTACCAATTCTCTTTTTGAAGATACTCACCTTTCTCCACCCCTCAAGCTTCAATGATAATGTAAAGTAGTGTGTAGTTTTTAAAAAATGCTTCTTTTGTTATGTCTCATATCAAAGATAGATAACTTTTGAAAAGTGGTAATAGTTTATAATCTTAATTTCTGTTTTCCTAAACTTAAGGTACAAGATGTTCTTGTGTGCAGTGAATGATCTATTTTCCATAAGTGTAGAATGGGGAGCTTTTGAAAATAAATGTTTAATGAATAGCAAGGAGAGAAACAGAGCCAGAGGCATTGAGGAAGTTTATGCCATCTGTGGTAAAGTCACTTCCACAAATGTAAGTCTATGGGCATATGCAGAAGGATAAGGAATAGCAAGAATTATGAAATAGGACTTACAATTTACACACACACACACACCCTACACAAATTGCCGAATCTTACTTTTGTTTTCTCCACGGTAAATTGATCAAAGTCATAAGAAATAACACTGCATAGGAATTTCTAATGTCATCTATTAATCTCTTTCATCCCTTTCCATCTCTCAAGCACATTTCATTTATGTAATTCCAAAGAGATGAATTTAAGTCCTGCTTTTGCTTCAAACTTACTTCAAATCTAGTTTAACATTTCCCATTTTGCAAGTTTGTTCCAAGACTGAGATAAAATAATCTCTAACAAAAGCAAAGTAAAAGCCAAATTCCTACACATTTGCCTCATTTCGTGTTCTATTATTCAGTGATTCCTAATAACACACTTTGTAATTATTGAAATGGAAACGAGTTGTGTAGCAGAGGTAAGGTGCCTCAGAGGCAAGGCTAAGCACATGTTAACAGAAGTTGCAAGTTATGTGTCATTTACCTTTTTTACTCTTCTTTGATATAAGACCCAAAAAAATCCTAGAAAACATAAATCAAACTATGTGGATTTGGGAGCCGATGACAAGCCATGGCTTTATTTGTTTGTGAGTTTATTGTGGTACTGGTGATTATACCTAGGGCTTCATGCATGCTAGGCAAGTGTTCTACTACTGACCGGTCTCTCTGGCCAAACTGTGGAACTTATGACACCCATAGCAGAGTCAGAGTTCGCCTGACCTGAGGTCTGGGGATTGTGCATAGGCATCCAAGGATTATAGTCACAAACCACACAATCCAGTGATGACTGCAAACTATACGATCGCAAGGTTCTGGTAAAAAGTTTATTAATATCTAGTATTATTAAAGCACTAAAAATATTTAATGATCCATTAAGCCCACTGTAAAGAATTTACTTTATGTGCTTATCTACAACAACAATAGTGACAATAAAATTTCTCAAAAAGCTCTGCTTGTTTTCTTTGTCTCTCTTTGTTAGAGAAGAAAATACGTTTTCTTTGTTTCTTACAGTGCTGAGGCCTGAACCACAGATTTCATGCTCACCAGGCAAATGTTCTATCACTGAGCTACATCCCCAGCCTGTCTTATTTTAAAGAAAAGACGTATACATTTGTTAAGTGAAAGAAGTATTTACAATGAAGGTTTAATTATATCTATGGAAAACACAACTATTTCAGGTAGGCAGACTTTATGCTCTATTTCCTTAGAAATGAGATTTGCAATAGTTCTTGTGCACTTGAGTGAACAAAACCTTCTTTAATTTTTATTTTTTTCAAAGTTTTCTTTTAAATACTCACATTAAAGTCACTTTGGAGTAAGGAATCAGTAAGTTCCCTGTAATCAAAGTGGTACTCCCAAGATTCAGGAAAAATTCTATCTTTTGTCACATTTCCTTGTGAGCAATGACACTGGAATATTCCCTTTGGAGATATGCTAGTGTTCTCTTATGTTTCTGTTTCCTTTTTTTTTTTTTTCCAAAATATTTCAAAACATATGAGAATGCTGGTTCTGTGGGTTGCACCATTTTTTCTCTGATTTCACTTTGCCTGTGGAACTGTGGGACTCTGTACTAACTTTAAGTTCCGGGGAAATGTCTTGTCTACCTCAGGGAATCTGTTTTTCCACAACCCAAGCTCCCACTTATTTCCCCAGCTGTCTCTGCACGACTCATGCCCTCTGCCTTCCTCCAGCTGCTGGGTACCTCCCCTAGTGCTGCTGGGCCTTGGCAGATGGTCACAGTGTGGTCTGGCCCATTATCTTTGGATCAAGGCCCTGGCCTTGACTCTCTTTCCTTGGGAGGTCTCTGCCCCCAGGGGTCCCCTCCTTTTCTTAGGGATACAGCTGGTCCTGGAACCTCTTCAGGCTGTCTGAATTTGTAAGTTTAGACTGGCCAGGGACCCCCCTGGTGTATCAAGACTGGGACTGTTACCATCAGTAACCACCAACTGTTGGTACTATTTGACAATACTACAGAAAAATAAAGAGGAGGGCGAAAGAGAGAAGGAGAAAGAGACAGAGAGAGAGAGAGAGAGAGAGGAGAAAAGAAGGTAACAAAAGGACTGAGAATAAAAATCCTAAAAGGTACAGGTTTCCCATCTGTAAGAACTGCATTACTGATTGCATTATAATTGCTTATAACTCTTCAAATTTCACAATGAGTTTACTGAGCCAGAGAGCATATTTAGAGGCTACCTTCAAGACTGTGGGCAAACAGTCAACCAACAGCCATTAATTTGGTCAGCAAACAGTTTTTGTTTCTGTTTTTTTTTTTTTTTTTTTTTTAATAGGTGATGTCACTGTAAGGAACACTTTCTCTTCTTAGGACCAAATCCAAGGTTACAGTTTTAGCAAATGAAAGTAAGAAACCTCTTCTATCCATCAATCTCAATTTCAGTTGTGTTTTAGACTTCAGAAAAAAGCACAGCTCTTTTTAAAGGTCTTATGTAATTTTTTTTTTCCTTACAAATACCCTCACAAAAGAGGAAGTTACAAGTTAGGAAAACTGTACAGGGTTTCTACTCTAAAACAGACCTAAGTACATAAATGTATGAATGATAAGGGTCCCCTCAGCCATAGCTTTGCTCCATTGGCAAAGATCTCCAAAGTCCTCTGGAATGAGGCACTTCCTCCGTTCATCCTCTCACCATGCTCGGTTCAGTGACACTAATAGTGTTTATCATCCACTCAGAGAAAGCAGAAGTATCAGCAGCACTGATCCATGCACTGCTATCTTATCATCACTGCTAACATCACAGTAGATGTTGAAGGCTGGTCATGCTCTTAGATGTCACCGAGTTTGCAATGAACTAAAGTTCTCAGGTCTTTCATTGTATTAGGTCTTGTTAACCAGTCATTTCCCATGTCACTCATATCAGTGTATAAGGAATTGATTTGTCACACTTTATTCATTTTCTACTGTTTAGTTTCTTGCTAAATTTAACTTACTTTTCAGTTCTATTTGAATCATTCTGGACCTCATTTCTGATATTCCCCATCAGTTGCTCTCTGAAAACATAATAGGCAAAATTTTTTATTTCTAAATTATTAGGTAGAGTTCTGTGGAAATTCACTAAAGGTATTACTCCAAGTCCATGTTTTCCCATTCTCATGAGTACTTTGTAAATATGCTTACATAGTTGGTTTTGGTTCCACTTGATAAGATAATGAGAAATACCATGTATATGTATTGTCCTTATTTACCAGCCCAATAGTTTAATACACCTAGCATCTATATATAACTAATTCTGGGGAACTTTTGCTGGCTCTTTGTGATTCTCCTTCATATTAGAAATATTGGAACATTCATAAATAGCTTTTTCTATAAAAGTCATAAGTACTTCTGTATGCACTTTTTGGGGGTGAATAGGGTCTTGCTATGTTGCGTAGGTTGACCTTGGCCTCCTGAGCTCAAGTGATCCTCCTGCCTCAGTGTTCTGAGTAGCTAGGACTGCAGGTACGTACTAACATCCATGGCTTTATAAATAAAATTTAAAAATAAAATATAAACAAAATAAAAGCCACTCAGAATTTCACAACCTAGCACTGTGAAATTTTTGGTTCATTTCCTTTAGCTTGCTTCCTCCACTGCTCCCTACTTCCTCCTGCTCTCCCCTCTAGAAATTCCTCAACTGTTTACTCGGTGCTTTCCTTTCTGCAAACTCAGACACTGAGAGAACATGTGCACAACAAAACTAGGAAAACTAGATGAGAAAATTTGGGGGTCTTGAGGTGCAAAATTAATTGTGAAGTGGAAATGTTTTGCATAGATTCCTGAGGAGTAACTTCATGAAACCAGGTCAGAGGAAGTCAAGGTGGGCTAAGGTGTGGACAGGGTTATCACAGCCAGGGGCAGCCAAGATCCAGGGAACATGGCCTCGGCCAGCGGCCGCATCAGCCATCACTTACATCCAGGGAGGCAGTGACACCAAGTCCTTGTGGAGCTGTTCTTGTAGGTGTACCATGGATGCCACCGGCCAATCAACACCAGTCAATCATCGTCTGGGGCTAAGGCTTTTCACTATTTGACACAGGCCTTCTTTCCAATGTCCCACACACATCTTAAGATAGAGTGTGAGCTCTGAGTCCTATCTGCACTGAATGAACCTGAACCTCAAGAAAAGTCATTACCATCTCTCATACACACACACACACACACACACACACACACACACACACACACACTGGGGGAGGGGGAGTCCTGTAAGACTCTGCCAGCACAGCTGCTTGGTTTCTATGAAAGCAGTTGCTGCCACAAATTCCACAGGCTAGAAATTCATGGAAGCCTTATTTAGCCACCCTACCGAGACTCTTCCCAAAAGCCCAATCTCTCCCACTGCTTTGGGTTTTGATGTCTTCTATGCTCCTGGTGTCTGGTAGCTCAGTGTCTAAGGCTATGCTATAGATCAGAATATCAATAATGACTTAAAAATTAAGATTTAAAATATAAAGCTTAAAAGCAGTTTGGACTGTGTTCTCTGCCATATACCACCACCTCTAACATGGTGTCTCTGTTGTCCTCAGTTGTGGAAAGTAATTGAGATAAAAATCCTTAGATCACACAAGATTACCAGAAGTGGCCCACCCCAAAACTATGAAATCAGAATTTTTCTTTTTCCTTTGCAGTGCTATGGATAGAATCTAGGACTTCATGCATGCCAGGCAAGTCTTTAAGTCTGAGTTACATCTCCAGCTCAGAATCCATATTTTAACAGGACCCACAGTTGGCTTGTATCAATATCAAATTTGAGAAGCAACAGTGCAGATAATAATTAGAAGAAAATGGTGTTTCTCAAATAGTCATTAGAAGTAGTAGAAACATCTGGCTCCTTCATTACAGATAATGTGGTTTGTTGAGAATTTTGCATATTGAGATAATCTATTTTATTACCATTTACTTTATCCTTTATTTTTATTAGTATATTGGATGCATTTTTAAAATTATGAATTAATTTAATTTCAAGATAAGGGGAATATCACAATAAAAATGGCATGTTGCTCTGATAAGACTGAGGACTAGCATATACTGTACAAGATAGATGTACTGAAGGAGAAAAATACACTACTACAACATAGATTTCCACAATAAAACACTCTTTTATGTAAAAAACTGTGTCAGTGTAACCACTGACTGAAGAGATGCTTCAGTGGGAATAGAACTTGTACTCTGGAACAAGAACAGTTAAAACATTTTAACCGTTTTTCTTTAAAACAAGAAGCTCTTGCAACAAAGAAGTTGAAGCTAGAAGTGCATAAAATTGCAACAAGATTTCACTGATATGTGGTGATGATTAATTTTAGGTGTCAGTTTGCCTAGGGTAAAGGGATACCAAAGTATCTGGGAAAATAGCATTTCTGGCTATGCTTGTAAGAGTGTTTCTTGAAAAGATTTGTCTTTGAATCTGCAGACTGAGTAAAGATTGCTTTCGTTGGACACCATATAGTCCATCCAGAGGCTGTAAGAAAAACACAAGGCAGGAAAAACATAAATTTGTTCTTTTTTTTCTGGGAAATTCATCTTTTCCTGTCCCTGGACCTAAGCAATCTTTATTCTGAACCAACTGAGACTTGAATTGGCACTTACACCATTGCTCCCCTGGACCATCAACCTTTAGGCTTGGGCTGGAACCACTTTATCAGTTTTCTTGGGTCTCCAGCTTGCAGACATAACAATATGGGACTTCTACCTCACAATAAACCTGCTACCTCACAGTAAACCCCTACTTTTTAAATATCTATATCTATATCTATATCTATATCTATATCTATATCTATTTGTGTATCTGTATCTATATCTATTCCATCTCCTACCAATTCTGTCTCTGTGTGTTTAGGGTCTGTCAGTAGAATTTCTGACAGCCAGGAGTACCCTGAATTCACCAGAAGCTATGTCTGATAGCTGTTTTCTCATCCAGGATATGAAGGGTTGACTGTCCTACAAACCCGCCTAAGACATGAGTTTAAAAGTGCACCTTTCACGCACCAGACTTTACAAGTGTGAAAAACAATACCATCACTAAACTGGTGTCCAAAGGATGACCATTCTACTTAAAAATGAAAAACGATGCAGGGAGATGAAAATGTTTTGTAATCCCTTTGGCTATTAGCAAGTGTTTGCCAAGAAAACACTTCCAAAATTCTCTGGAGTCTTAAATGATTACAGAGCATATGGGCAAGAATCCAAGTGGCTCTTACCCTGGGAAGTTTTACTATTATTACTATCATTAAAATAATCTTTGTAACAAGTATTTCTATTCTCTTTTAATTAAAAACATTTGCTGATATGAAAAACATCATTTTCTTAATCTAAACTACTTAGGGAGTATAAAACTAAATAAATGTTTGTGGAAGCATTTTACATGGAAATGCAAAGCGTGCTAACATGTGCCAGAAGCTGAGGTCAGATGATTTTGAGACTAGAGGTATCATAACTGCTTTCAACCAGCCCTGCTGCCAGGAACTAACTAGTTCGATTTGTTGTGTATTTAGGTGAAGGCTGAGACACAACTTGATAGGACAGGAAGTGTGTCTTTAATTTTCACACAGGAATATGTGTGGTACATGACCTGGTCTAATAGTGGTAGAGCTGAGTTCCATGGGGTGAAATTGAAAAACTCCAAATTTATAGTTTCATGAATTAATAAAGTATCATTTAGCTGAAGTTTAAAAATGCAATTGTGATGTAACAAATTGGGCCCTACTGATGCCTTCACTAATCCATCTGCTCAACTTCATATTGCCAGGGTCAAACTAATGTCTTTATGAATAAGGTTGCTTTTCATGAATATTCTCACCCCAAAACATGCAAAATCTTTCAACACCTTATCACTATCACTTGAGTCCATCCTTGTTTGGATGATTACTTGGTTTTCATACTTTCACTATCAACCTTATATGTTCAATTCTCCATAATGCAGAAAACATGGTCCTTATAAATTCTAAAACAAAAGGTTGATTATGGCACTTTTTTGCCTAACGCTTGCTGCGCTAATTCATTTTGGATTTAAACTCCTTAACCATGGGCACCAGCTCCTATCACATTGTAATTCTGTTTCCTATCACTGCTCTTCTTACACACCCTGTCTTACGGAACTTTTCCTCCATACCCTCCCTTCAGAATGCCACATATCCCCCTTGTACTTCCTCATCCCACTGATTTGAAATTCTTCCCAGAGACTTCCTTTTCTCTGCTTCACTGTTGCTTTATCAAAGAAGCTCTCTCTGCAATCTCACATGCCCACCTGGAAGTCTTGTCTTGTACTTTACCTTGCCTTCTATTTTTTTTTTTTTTGTCTGAAGGATAACAGGCAGCTGACATATCTTATGTTTTTCTCACGTCATAAAAGCTGGCATGTCATCTGGGTTTTTTTCATGGAATACCTTCAGCTACTAAGACAGTACATGCAACATAGTGGACTTTCGTGAATATGAAATACTTATACTTTATGTTAATTGTAAGAGTTAATAATTGGTCAACTTTGAAAAATTGCTTGATTTTTCTTTATTTTGGATTCAGAGCCCTTACTATTTTGAGCTCATTTTTACCACATAATTTGTTGTTGGGCAGGGGGAACTAATTACAGTTCCTTTAATAGTCATTTTAATACAATTGTTACAATCAACTGGCATATGACTATATTATTGGAAAAATATTTCATTTTACATGCCCTTTTTCATGTTTTCTTGTTTAATAATAATTACATTAGTTTGTAGTAAATGTATAAATCCATAAAAAGACAATTTAAAAAGAGTGTCTGAAAGGAAACATATGAAGACAAGGAACAAAATGTCTCCCAAAACTCCCAAATTTCCAGAGTTGATCCAAGAGACATTGAGGTGGAGGAAATAAAAAGTCACACAGCTGAATTAATTCAAAAGGAAACAGAAGAGATAAAAAAGATTGGTGTTGTGCTTGGTGAGCTATAGATAATGGACTTAATAAATAAAATAATTAGTGACTTTATAGAAGACACTAATATAAAGCTATCTGAGCTAAATGATGATACAAAACACACATGACATGTTGGAAGTGAGCTAGAATGCATGTAAAGATACCAAATAGAAATTTGGGAGATTAAAAACTCTACTGACTGTATAGTAACAGAAGTGATGCATGTGAGGACAGAGGGTCAGAATTAGAAAAGGCTTGCTGTCTGAGACCAATTATTCAGAGATATATTAAAAACAACAAGAAAACATAAAAATAGATGCAACAGTTTCTACATGATGCAAAGAAGAATAATCTAAGATTAATTGGAATTAGTAAAAAATTAGAATATTGCACAATGGCATAAAAAAAACCTATTTATGCCCTTGATTCATCAGTTAAAAGGAATAGATTGGCAGAATGGATCAAGAAATAAATTCCAACAATATTCTGTATACAAGAAACACATCTAACTGAAAAAGAAACTGATAGATTGAAAGTCAAGGAATGGAAAAAATATTCCATGTGACAGGAACCCAGAAAAAAGCAGTGGTAGCTACTCTGTTTGCAGGCAATGTGAACTTCAAACCAAAAATGATTAAAAGAGATAAAGGTCACTACCTTTGTATTAGAGGAAAACTTTAAGAGGAAGACATAACAATCATAAATATATATGCACCAAGTATGGGACCACTCAGCTATATAAGAAAAATACTAATAGACATGAAAAATCAAATATGTGAAGGCACAATTGTAATGAGGGACCTTAACACCCCATTGTCACAAAGAGATAGATCTACTAGACAAAAAGTCAGCAAAGAAATAATAGAACTGAATCAAATCTGTGAACAAATGGACTTAGTAGCCATGTACAGAGTGTCCCACCCAATAAGAGAATACACATCCTTCTCAGATGCACATGGGATATTCTGTAAAAGAGACCATACATTAGCCAATGGAACATGCTTAATAAATGCAAAAAAAGTGAAATAATCCCATGCATATTATTTGACCATAGTGCGTGAAATTGGAAATTAATGGCAAAAGAAACTTCAAAAACTACATAAACACATGTAAAGCAAATAATACACTCCTGAAAAACCAATGGGTCATAGATGAAATTGAAGAAGAAATTGAACAATATCTACAGTTAAATGAAAATACAGACACAACATACTGGAACCTGTGGGATGCAATGAAAGTGGTCCTAAGATTGAAATATATAGCAACAAATTCTCATATCAGGAAAACAAAAAAAGCACATATAAACAACTTAATGCTACACCTCAAACTTCTAGCAAAAGAAGAGCAAGTCAAGACTAAACTTCATAGAAGAGAGGAAACTATAAAGATCAGAGCAGAAATTAACATGATTGACATTAAACAAACAAATGAACAAAGAATTAATGAATCAAAGAGTTGGGTCTTTGAAAGAATAAACAAAATTGATAAGGTTGACAACACTTAGTCAACCTTATCAAGAAAAAGAAAGAAAAAATTCAAATTCATGCAATGAGGAATGAAAAGGGTAAAATTACTACAGATCCTGTAGAAATTCAGATGATCATCCATACATATTTAGAAAATCTTAACTCACATAGACTGGAAAACACAGAAGAAATGGACAGATTCCTAGAAATGTATGAAATACCAAAGCAGAATCAAGAAGATATAAACATTTTGAATGTTTCAGTATCAGTTATTAAAATTGAAAATGTAATTAAAAACTTACCAAAATGGTCCTAATGGATTCACAGCTGAATTCTACAAGAAATTTAAGGAAGACTTAATGCCAATACTCTTCAAACTCTTTAATGAAATTGAAAGGGAAGCAATTTATCCTAACTCATGTTTCCAGGCAAGTATTGCATGATACCTAAACTAGAGAAAGACCCAACCAAAAAGGAGAACTACAAGTCAAGCTCTCTAATGAACACACATACAAAAATTCTCAATAAAATACTAACAAAAGGAATGCAGCAAATCATTATGAAGATTATAGACGATGACCAAATGGGATTCATTCCAGGAATACAGGGATGGTTCAACCTATGCAAATCAATAAATGTAATATACCACATCAACAAAGCCAAAGATAAAAATCACATGATCATCTCAATAGATGCAGAAAAAGCTTTTGATGAAATCCAACACTCATTCATGATAACCCTACAGAAAATTGGAATAGATGGTCTCTACCTCAATATGATAAAAATCATCTATGACAGACAACATAATACCAACAGACAACAAATGAAAGTTTTTACTCTAAAATCAGGAAGAACACAAAGATGTCCTCTATTACCACTCCTACTCCATAGAGTTCTGTAAACTTTCACCAGAGCAATTAGACAAGAGAGATAAATAAAATGAATAAAGATAGGAAAGGAAGAAGTTCAATTATCATTATTTGCAGATGACATGATACTCTACACAGAAGATCTCCAAAACTCCACCAAAAGACTACTAAAGCTGATAAGCAAATTCAGCAGTGTAGCTTGATAAAGTCAACATTCAAAAATCAATAGCATTCTTGTACACAAACAGCAAACTCATTGAGAGAGAAATTATGGAAATAACACCTTTCACAAAAAAATGAAATACTTAGAAGTCGATATAAAAAAGGAGGTAAAAGATATGTATTGAACACTATTGTACTCTGAAAAAGGAGAGTGAAGAGGATATCAGGATATGGAAAGATATCAGTTGTTCTTGGATAGGACAGACCAACATTGTGAAAATGGCCATACTCCCAAAACTATTATACAGATTTAATGCAATCCCAATCAAAATATCATTAGCATATCTCTAAGATCTAGAGAAAACATTCTTAAAATTTATTTAGAAACAGAAAAGACCTAGAATAGCAAAGGCAATCCTGGAAAACTAAGGCACGAGATATCATAATTCATGACTTGAAATAATACTAGAAAGCTACTGGGTAAAATCAGCATGGTACTGGCAAAAAAAAAAAAGACCTGAGGATCAGTGGAACAGATTAGAAGATACAGACACAACTATAAAGACACTCCGGTGGCCACGAAGCAAGGCCAGCAGATTGCTATAGCTGCTGGTTTCAAACAGGAGCCTAAAGAGAATTCTTTCTGTGGTCTGTTGGCCATTTCAGAACTTTGGAAATGTAATGGTCAATTCATCAGAAAAAAATAGCAGGTGAGTGTGGCAGACTTTCGGCAGCCCACAGGAGAGAGACCCGGGCGCCTCGGGAACTGCATCATGCAGTGACTTGGAGTGCCAGGAGAACAAGGAGCTCCTACCCTCTCTGGGGGGCGGCTGTGAGCCTGCTGGTGTGTGGGCTGAGAATCAAACATCTCATGTCATCCTATCCCCCATTCCATGTCACCTCCACCCCCCTCCCTGCTTAGCAAGTGGGAGCCAGTGAGCTACACATCTTGTGAAAAGATTGGCTATGTTATTTAGTATGAACTCCCCATATGCAAAGATATGGACAACCATTTGGAAGAAAACAAGAGACAATATGACAGATAGTGAAGATCTCTAGTTGTCTAGCTTTGAAATTTATGCTTTCTTATGTCCCATTCTGTTCTGTTTTGTTGTGTTTAATTTTACCCCCTTTAAAATAAAAACAAAAGACACTCAGCCACCTTATCTTTCACAAAGGGCCCAAACAAGTTCACTGGAAGAAAGATAGCTTCTTTAACAAATAGTACTGGAAAAATTGACATTCCACATGCCAAAGGCTAAAGCTAGACCCATGTCAGTCATCATGCATTAAACTAAAGTCAAAATTGATCAAAGATCTAAATATTGGCCTGCCCTCTCATCTTGGAGTCTGGCAGACCTCCACCTCAGAGGGTGACTGCTCTGGCACCTATCCCCCCCACACTGACCTCCTGGACCTAGTACTGCTGTGGATCTTCGGCTGCCCTTCTTCCTCCCAGAACCTTGACTGCTGGGTTGATGGGAAACTCAGTAACCCCTCATCCAAACAGAGGACCTCAGCAGGCTTCCATCAGTGTGGTGAGTTTGCCCCTAAAATAGAGGACTTCAGTGGGTAAATAGGAGCAGTAGCAAAGTGCCCTCCAGCTGTAGGACCTTGATGAGTCTGGCAAGAGTATGGGTGAGTCCTTCCTCCACATAGAGAATATCAGGTGGGTTGAGGAGTGTGCCAATAAGGCCTCCCCCAACCTGGAGAAAATTAAAAGGGCTTATGAGACACCCAGTGACATAGTAGGCTCCCAGCCGAGACAAACACTACAGACAGGTTGATCTGGTGGCCTGGAACAACATGAAGACATTGTAACAGCAGATACTAAGAGTTGAGTTATGTCAGTACTCCTACTCTACTCAGCTGAGGAAGAATATAGGACTCTCCCAACAGGCCCTGCAGGAGGAGTTCAGGTGACTGGCCCTCCTCTTCATTGTGGTACTCAGCAATTGGACAAACATCAATCACACACTAGGACCCTAATATATGCACTACTGACAGTTGAGACTAGTGGGATAGAAACATCAAATATTAGCCCAAAAGGTGAAAATGACAAAACAAAAAAGCAAAATGCAATCTCAAACATCTAGTTCATTTGGAGCAAGTATAGGAGACATTGCAATAGAGGACTTTAAAAATCATACACCTGAAATTTCTGAAAAGATAGCAAGTGAAATAAACAAATCCAGGAAGCTATAGAGGAAATCAAATTATAAATAATTTCTCATGTAAAGACAGAAAGGACAACTTTAATAAAGGAGTTGCTCAGCATAGCTAAAGAAGACATAGATAAAAAAAAAAGTATAGAAGCATGGGAAACCAATTGAAACCTTGAATGAACAATATAGAAAAAAAGTAGAATGCATGAAACAAATTCAAAGAGATATACAAGAAATAAAATATTCTATTGAAAGCTGGTGAAACCATTTCAATGAAGCTGAGGATAGAATTTTGGACCTTGAGGAGAGGATCGCAGCTAGCAATCATGAAAGGATAGAACTTTTTAAAATAAAAAGGCAGCATAAAATAAAAATTCCAACAGCTTCAAGATGGTGCCAAGAGAAAATATAAGACTAATAGGCATCAATAAAGATGCAGGAGTCAATGCAAATAACATTGGTAAACTATTTACAGATGTAATAGCAGAAAGTTTCCCAAACATGGGGAAAGAATCCAATATAAGGATAAGTGAGGCATATAGAATGCCAAACAGTCAAAACCAACATAAATCTACACCCAAACATATAATAATTAAGATCCCAGACATACAGCATAAAAAGAGAATACTAAAAGCTGTTAGACAAAAGAGGCAACTGACCTATTAAGTGAGTTAAGGGTTTCTAAAAGGAACCCTTTTAGAAAAACAGCACACTTTTCAGCACAAATCCTCAAGTTAGGATGAGCGTGAAGTATTTCAAGTTCTGAAAGAAAACAACTTTTAGCCCACACTGATGTACCCTGCAAGATTTTCTTTGAAAGCTAATAGGGAAATAAGATGCTTTCATGACAAAGAACAGCTGACGAAATTCATGTCCACCAAACCAACCCTAGAAAGACTATTGAAAGACATACTAGATAGAGATAAAAATGACTACAATATCCAGAACAGCAACAGAAAGAAATCGCAAGACAAGGCAATCAATTAAACAATGGGGAAAAGCAGAAAACCAACAGCAGGAAAATAACATGACAATGTTGAACCACTACATATCAGTTATATCCATCAATGTAAATGGCCTCAATTCACCTATTAAAATAAATAGATTGACAGAATGGATCAAGAAACAAGATCACACAATATGCTGTATATAAGAAACATCTGATTCAAAGGGAAACTCATAGATTAAAAGTCAAAGGATGGAAAACAATATTCCATGTGACAGGAACCCAGAAAAAAGTAGGACTAGCTATTCTATTTGAAGACAATGTGAGCTTCAAACCAAAAATGATCAAAAGGATAAAGAAGGTCACCACATACTTGTCAAGGGAATAATTCAAGAAGAAGAGCTAACAATCATAAACATATATGCACAAAATACAGGAGCACTCAACTATATAAGACAAATACTAATAAATATAAAAAACTAAATAAGCAACAACACAATTGTAATATGGGACCTTAATACCCCATTGTCACAAAGGGATAGATCAACTAGACAAAAAGTCAGCAAAGAAATAACAGAACTGAATCAAACCTATGAACAAATGGACTTAGTAGACATTTACTGAGTGTTCCACCCAACCACATCAGAATGCACATTCTTCTCAGCTGCACATGGGACGTTCTCCAAAAGAGACCATATATTAGCCCATAAAATATTCTTAAGTAAATGTAAATGGGTTGACTTGTCCTATGCATTTTATCTGACCATAGTGCACTGACATTAGAAATTAATATCAAAAGAAATTGCAAAACTTGCATAAATACATGGAAATTAAATAGCAACGTCCTGAACAATCAATGGGTTACAGGTAAAATTAAAATAGAAATTAAGCAATACCTACAAGTCAATGAAAATAGAGATACAACATACCAAAACCTGTGGGACACAATGAAAGCAGTCCTAAGAGGGAAATATATAGCAATAAATTGTCATATCAAGAAAACAGAATGAACACAAATAAACAACCTAATGCTATATCTCAAGCTTCTAGAAAACAAAGAGCAAGTCAAACCCGAAACTCAAAGAAGAGAGGAAATTATAAAGATCAGAGAAGAAATTAATGCAATTGAAAGTAAAAAATGACTGCCTGGAGATCGGCATCTGGGCCAGGTCTGTTTGGGCCCGTAGCCCCGCCCTTCACCCCCAGGAAGTCTCCCAGAAAGCAGCATCTCAGGCTGTGTCTTTGGGACCCAAAACTCTCGGACCCATAGAGTGGCCTGGGCTGTTTGGATTAAAAGTCAGCACAGACCTGCATCTTGGCGCGACTCTTTGGGACTGGTAAGCATGCCCTTCATCCGCAGGGAACTGCCTGGAGATCGGCATCTGGGCTGGGTCTGTTCGGGCCCATAGCCCCACCCTTCACCCCCAGGAAGCCTCCCAGAAAGCAGCATCTCGGTCTGTCTCTTTCAGACCCAAAAGTCTCGAACCAGCAGAGTGGCCTGGGCTGTTTGGATTGGGAATATTGTGGAGACTGGCATCTTGGCCAGGTCTGTTTGGGACCGGAAACTTTTCAGAAACCAATATTCTGGCCTGACTCTTTGGGACCTGTAGGCCCTTCACTCGCAGGGAACCTCCTGGAGACCTACCTGGGACAAAGCACGGAGGCCTGGCCTGCCTGAGATTCCACAGGCTCCAGGGTGGCCACACCCAGCATTTGCCTTACAACTTAGGGAGCCAGGAGCCCACAGAGAGGAGTTAGGACCCTGTGAGGAAGCCAGGAGCCTGTGGGGGAGCCACTGCCCCTCCAGGAACTGAGGGTGTAACAGGTAATTTGCCACATAAGCAGAGAAAGCTTTGGAACACCGCTCAAAGTAAGGAAATACAGAAAAATGACAAAAGGAAAGACCAAAAGGCAGGCTCAAAGCCCTAGCCCTCCCCAAGAAACCTTAGAAGCTGTGTACATAGAAGAAAAAAGAAGCCATACACCT